>JANBQC010000158.1:1408-28595 GCA_027576995.1 Dimargaris cristalligena
TTATAGGGGTAGCACAAATAGCAGGCTGGTCCAAACTAGGGCTGGCAACTCAGATTATCCAGACTCAAATAAATAGCGGCGTATTTAATGGGGGGGGGAGACTATGTATATATGTATATTTGGATATATATATATGTGTATGTGTTATATGTAGGTGTCAATGGACGAACCCATTCAATAGCTAGACAACGCCTAAGATACGAATCGGCTTACCACCAACAAACACAGCTAGGGTGATAAAGCGCAAACACAAGGCAGTAAGGGAAATAGGGGGAAGGTAATAGAGATGACTGGAAATTAAGGAGGGAGTGGGTAATAGCGATAGGATAAAGGGAGTTGTGAAGAGAATGGTGTATCAAAAATATTTGGACTAACTAATCCGGCGTAATTGATATCATTACAATTATACCTCTTATCCCTCTGTTTTAAGCAGGAACCAAATGCCTAAAAACGATTTTCGACAAAAAAGATATAGCGCACAGTGAAGAGAGTGAGAGAGCCACCAGCCCTAAGCCCGGCTCAGACTAGCGATTAAATATGTTGCACAGGGGCTCCGGCAGGCATGATGGCAGCGTGGATAACTCCAGGATGGCTTTGCACGAGTGACCGGACACGGGCCAGATTGAGCTTGGGAGGAATATACTTTTCAATAAGGGGAACTTTACGGGCGGTCAGGTACAGGACCTGCTCGTTGAGGTCATTGGAGTCAAGTAGCAAGGAATCGATCCGCTCGCTGCTGGCACTGCGCCGGGCAATTTCAGCCAAAATATCTTGACTGATGGGATTCTCATAGTCCGAAATGGAGTAAATAGAGAGTAGCTTCTTGATCTGGGCCGGATTGAGTAGGTCGCAAACGTCGAACATCACATTGATATCGGCAAGGGTGGATTTTTGCAGTTGGAGTAATTTGACCGCCTGCAGAAGCATTTCGGAGTGGCGGGTACTGTCCGACACGTCGTGGGCCTTGCACCACTCTTCCAGTCGAGTCAGGTTATACTGGATCTGCATACCCCGCTTCCAGGAGCAGAAGTTCTTACGCATGATAATGTGGTTGAAGGCGGTCACGCCGATGGTGCTCAGCAGCTCCGAGATGATCTGCTTCATAATGGCGGGGTCCACACAGTAGAACTGCATAATCTTCCACACATTGTTGAAGAAATTGAGCACATGTTCAATCTTGACGCTCGACTCTTTAGGTCCGATGATCTTGCTCAGGAAGTTCGAGTCGTTTGACCGGAACCCAGGAAGGGCCTCGCTCTCCACCACGCCGGGAATAATAAGCTTGATGAAGCGCTTCTGCAGCTCCTTGACCCAACCGAAGTAAATGTCGGACAACAGGGACTCAAGGTACTGCATAGATTCGCCCATGGCCCGTTCGGACTCCACGAATTCGTACATGTTGGTGTCGTGTTCGCTCATGGTGGTTTTGATGATGGACAACAACTCAAACACATTGGAGAGCCAGAAGGCGCAGTCAAAGTCGCTGTCGAACGATACCGTTTGCTTCTGGATAGTGGCAATCACACTCATCATCAGCTTCTGGATACGCGAGGACATGTTGTACTTGAACATTTGAATGGCGCAGAATCCGATCAGGTGGGCGGGATAGACTAGCTCTAGGGCGGGGAACTCGTATTGGAAGTTGGGGATGGGTACGACCAGCGTGTGGATGAGCTCGTCCAGGATCTCATTGATAAGCTCGTCGCTATCGAGAATGCGCTCAATTTCCTCGGGGCCAAGGAACGGGTATTCGGCACTCCCGTTCATGGTGCTGTACGTGTCCGACTCGTCCATTCCACCGTTGGCATCAAACTGCAACTTGAGCATGTTGGCCAAGTCCGACCCCTGAGTAGCGCCGATGGTGGCACGCTTCCACTTCTGGCCGGACGCCCGGTTGTTGGCCGCGCTGCGAGGGCCGGAGGCAAAGTCGGGCTGGGACATCTTGCGATCGCGCTGGTTGGAGAACAGGGTGTTATCGGACGTATTGGAGACTCCGGAGGGGTGGTGCAGATGCTGGTTACTCACCGAGGCCAGCTGCAGCTTAAGGTTGGCGATTTCCTCCTGCAGGTTCAGGATCATGGTCTGGCTGTTCTTGTGCTCGGTGGAGGAGACCTGGGCCTTGGCTAGTTTGCCCCGGACCTCTTCGATTTCGTCCTCCTTCAGCTGGAATTCCTCGGCCAACTTCTCCAGTTGCTGGGTCAAGGCCTCGTAGTCCTCCTTAATCTTACCCAGTTCCTTGGTACGTTCGGCGAGCGTCTGCTCTTTCTGGGCAATGATGGTGGCCATCTGTGCTTCCAGGCCGCGCCACTTGTCGTAGTATGACGTGGACCGATTTTCCATGTCGGCGTACTTCTTCTTAAGCAGGCGGTGTTCCTCCTTCTCGGTAGCCAGTTGGCGGGTCAGTTCCATGACCTTGTTCTCCAGGTTCATTGAGGCTTCCTTGATGCGGTTGATGGACCGGGCCTCAATGCGCAGGGTTTTGAGTTCCTTTCGGGCGGTGCGGCGTCGGATACAGGACTGCATCATGACCACCAGCTGCAACTCACGCTGGTAGACCCGACGAGCCAGGAAGGCGCGGCAGTACTTCTGCATCGTCACGGCGGCGGTTCGAGTGCGCAGATCCTGGAACCATTGGCGAGTGAGGTACCCGCGGGAGTACCGCTGGATGGTAATGCAACTCTTGCGCCGGTTGACGTAAAGCCGGCGATGGTGCTGGGCCCGCCACCAAGTTTGAATCTGGAGGGCGGCCCGGTTCCGGCGCAGGGCTGTGGCCTGCTGCTGGGCTATCCGGCGGCGTACCATGGCTTGGAGCTGGATCAACGCAGCCCGGGTGCGCAGGTACTTCTTGCGCTGGATCATGCGGCGAGCGTTCTTCTGGATCAGGGTGGCGCAGTGGTTGAGGCGTTCCGTGCGAAGCTTTTCCAGGAAGGCCAGCTGGCCAGCGCGGAAGAAGACTTTAGTGAGACCAATCTGATATTTATCGGACTCGGGCATAGTAGCGGCCAGGATCTGTTGGGCGAGGTCCCGGGGGTCGGCAGTACGAGTACTGTCTTTGGCAAGGATGTAGTACCGCTCGTCGAACTCGGGGATCATACGGCGGGAGGGGTAACCACTGCAACTGATACGAATCGTCTCTAATACACCACAGGCGCGAAGTTGCGAGAGGACCATCTGGGGGTCAAAGGCCCAGGCGACTTTGCTCTCGTTGGGCTTAATGCAGCGGATGTAATGGGACTCGGTCGAGCCAATGGTGTCCATTAAATTGATCAGGGAGGCTTTGAAAACGGAACCGAGCGTCTTCATCTTCTTCCCGGCACCGGCACCTCCAAATCCACGACCACGCACGGGGGTGGGGGAGGTCGGAGAGACCCGGCGGGCGTCGGCGGAGGTATCTTCAGAGCGGCTCTGGTGGTTTAATACGTCGCAAAGGAAGCCAAACTTACTGGCCCGTAGCACATCCGAGAGTTCCTCGGGTACAGTATCCTTGTTCTTCTCCAGGAAGCCTTCGGACTCGTACGTGACTCCGTGGGCGTAGTGGTGGACAGTGAAGGCCGAATTGGAGAAGCGGGGTTTGGTAAAGACCGGGGGAGGACCGGTGGTCTTTGCGCTCGGCCGATCCGGGAGGGAGAGCTGTTTGTAGAGCTTGTTAATGAGAGAGGAGTCGGAGCCGTTAGGAAGACGGCTCTCTTCGTCCAGCAGAGCCAGAACACCGAGTTTGCCCTCGATCAAGTCAATGCACGGCTGGTTGTCGCTATAGTCGATGAAGGTCCAGTTAGCAATCTGCTCGCGGGCGTACTCCTCCTGCTCGAGTTTAAACACGTGTTTGTTGAACTCCTGTTGCAGCTTTTCGTTGGCGTAGTTGATGCAAAATTGCTCAAAGGAGTTCTTCTCAAAGTGTTCGAAGCCGTAGATATCCAGGACGCCAATGAAGCAACGGGCCTCGGTTAACATCTCAGGGGTGCACAGGCTTTGGTTAATGGCGGCCACCAGCCAGTCAAACAAATGGGCGTAAATGAATTTGGCGACCGAATCCCTCACGAGCATAGACTGCTGCCGGTTGAGGCTGCTGACAATTTTCTCGGTTCGAGTCACAATCTGTTTCTTGATTAGCCACTTTTGGAACTGGGCACTGTCGAGCTGCAGGAGCTGGACGGCCTTTTGATAGGCCGGGTCCTGCTCGTTGACGTAGGCACCGCTGCGGTCGGTCCCGCCAAATTCCACGTTACCCAGGTGGAGCAGACCGGCAAGGAGGCGGAAGATGGCCTTTTGCTGGTTGGCATCGATGCCCACGGTGGTGAGGGCGTTGATGGTGGCTTCGAATTCCTCCGTATCATCCACGCCGGAAATCACCCCCTCCCCGCCTTGGTTCAGGTAGTGGAAGTCGGCGTAGTTCGTAATGCCGAGTTCAGCGCGTTCGGCCGGCGACGCGGCCTCGCAGAGCTGGTAAAAGATATGGTAGTTCCGCTCGGTAGGGGGTTGGTAAATCAAGCGGGAGCGCTCCAGAAGATAGGTACGAATCCGTGCGCCGACGATTTTGAACTCGTGGCTGAATTTAATTTCAATGTACTTGCCGAAGCGGGAACTGTTGTCGTTGCGGGTGGTTTTGGCGTTACCGAAGGATTCCAGAATGGGGTTGGTGGCCAGAATCTGTTCTTCCACCTTACTCAATTCAGGCTGACTGGAAGACCCCTTGGGCTTGGTGATGGCGGGAGTCTGGTGGACTGACGCTAGATACCGCATAATATATTTGGCACTCACGGTTTTACCGGCACCACTCTCGCCGGAAACAATGATGGTTTGGTCCCGACCTTCACGAAGCATGCCCTGGAAGGCATCCTCGGCGATGGCGAATAAGTGGGGTTCCAGCTCCCCCCGGGACTTGCCTGAGTAGGCTTCAATAATGTCTTGGGAGTATAGTGAGACCCGCTGGAAAGGGTTCACGGCAATGAGAACGATACCCGAGTAAGTATAAATGTTATGCTGAGCGTACCGCGTGCGAATATTGTGCAGCACGGCCGGCTCGTGCAGATGGCTGAGATGAGTTAGGTCATCGATGCCCTCGAGGATGGGGGGATTGCAAAGTGGGGGAAGCGAGACTTTCTTGGAGTCGACGTCCTCGTAGGTGGCTTCGACGGTCATGGTTTCGCTGTCCTCGGTCTCGAACTGAAGGATGGCTTTGGGGCCCTGGGAGGTCCGGCTGGTTAGGGAGGCCCGGACCCAGCCTTTCTCATCGTCCGGGAACCAGGCCCGGGTGCCCTTGACATAGAGATCTAATACGTGTGTTCCCGCCATGGGTGCGATGGGGCAAAGGGAGCGAGAGGGGGATAGTGGTGCTCAAAACAGTCCTAACGAAGGACTGAGTACAGCGGAGTTGAACAACGGGATAGGGAAGCCGAAAGGTAATGCGAAGCGGAGAGGTAAGAGGGACAGATGACCATGTACAGACAACAGCCGGTGGGGAGGGGGTGCATACATACATAGACGATGGAGGGGGTTAGAGAGTGCAGCCTAGACTAGTAAAGTTGACCAGGGTAGAGGAGAATAGTAGCCCGTAGGTTACACTAGATAAGTGGACCGTGCTTAGTGGCGGGTATAACAAAAATAAAAGCGTCAGCTCCGACGCAGTGGGAGATGAGGGGAGGCGGGTAGTATAGTCCAGGGGCGGAGCTTGGAATCGGGAAGTCCCTCTCGTCCAACAACAGGGACCGAATACAGTGGAGATGGTGGTCGAATGAAACGGTGCGCTTACCCTTGCTGCGCTTGGGAGACGGCGTTTGGCAATATTGCTGGGCGGTTGCAAAGAGTGGCAAGTGTACAATAATAAGGTCACAGGAGATGGAGCCCTGGCACAGGCTGGGCAGAGATGACGAGCAGCGGGGAAACCAGGAGCACCAATGTTGGCCTAGAAACGCAGGAAAGAAAACGCAAAATAGAGGATGCAGGCGCAGAGGAAAGGCAGAATATAAAAGAAAAGAGGTGAAGAGAAGAGAGAAGAGAAGAGAAGAGAAGATGAGCGCAACGGAATCCCGAGTAGAGTCAGCTGAGGGAGAGAGACACTGAGAGCGGGAGGGAGAGGGCTTATACGAAGAATGGTGACAAGGGCCCGGCCCGAGTGTATGCGAGTTGAGGTCTCTGTCAGAGCTGGGCCCCGGCTTAGCAATGTCAGCTATTGTTGTTGCTATTATATGCTATTTTGACTGGTTCAACACCCCTTCCGCACATCCGATTGTCCGCTGTTTTATCCGTCAGAATCACGCTGTTAATGCCTCCGTTATCGTTATTCGAGTGATTGATTAGGTAAGTGCCTGCTGCTTCACCGACTCCTTCAACTCGATCCAGCAGCACCTCAACTCCCTTACCACTAATCAATAGGTCTGGCTGCTGCCGTGTTTTTCATGTAGGATTGGGGAAGCGAACCGCTCAGTCCCGCTAGTGTGGGGAACCCCCTGTTATTAATAAAGTCCCTCCGTAACCAATGTCGGGGCCCCCTATTTGCGAATCCACCAAACCCATTCTCTCTTCCATTGACTTGCATTTGTGCTTCAGCCAGCCCGGCACTTTCCACCGCTTGCCCTACCCCCTTTCCCGCCTCGCGATGGTGCCCCGCTTTACCCTGCCCGGCACCGACCTTCCCACTGGCCAGGCGGTCTACTTTTGTAAACATTGTCGAACCATTCTAGCCGATTCCACGACATGGACGGCCCTAGTTCCCGAACTTGATTCCATCGTATTCAAGACCCAGGCCGGTACCCTGGACCATGCAACCGCGCTGCGAATCTCCCGTCCCAACGAACCGGGCGTCCCTGGAAGCTACCACCAGCTGGCCTGTCGCCGATGTCGCCGGGTGGTAGGCCGACGGTATATCGTCACAACCCCACAGTGGTCCGAAATGCTACAAGACCAGTTTGCGCTGGAGCGCGATCACATCCTTGCTTACCACCTGGTTTCGGGTCCTGCCACTGCCACTGCCACCGCCACCAGCACCACCACCACTGCGGAGGACCCGGCCTTCCAGGAACTGGCCGAAGATATGACCCGAGTCAAGCGGCTGATCTGTGTGCTAAACGAACGGCTAATGCAGGTAGAGACCCTGCTGCAAGCCAACGGAGACTACTCGTGACCTTTCCAATGGGCCTCGGCTGATTTAAAAATAGCAGCACCCTCTGTTTGGTTAGCTTAACAATGTACTATAAAATCGTTATCCTCAAACGGAGTTTCCGATGCAGCGGCCCCTAGCCCAACTTGGGCCATCCCTAGTTGTTAATTGGCCCACGACACTCTTGGCCGCGTTTAGAAGTATTTTCACGATAATCTTGTCATTGGGGTGTGGTGGGGGAGGAGGAGGAGGTTAATCGCTGGACTATATACCGGGCCAGATTACCAGCCCCCTTGAAATAATTCCCTCGATCCACTTGGACATTGTTCGCTCTTCATGATAAAAACTAATGATTGTATTTATGCGTCATGGATTATTATCACGGATGGGCATGGGTCAATGGACGGTGCCAGATATATGGTACAGGAGTGCTACGAATAAATGCTAAAAGGGTAGGAAGTTTTGTAAAGGAAGGGAGTTCAGCCACGGGGAAGCCGGATTTTTTCGGAGGGACCCCCTCCTAGGGTTGTATAGCAAACGGCCAGCAGCCTTGGTTAGAGTTAACTGAGACGAAGACTAAGGTCACCATTACTGGCCTATTCAACCATGGGCCCTAATTGGGCGTATCATTCACCAGCCCGAGGTAGTGCCAAAAGCCTCGCTTCCCCCGGGCATACTCTAACACTGCAATGATGTTCCGGGTCACCATCTGAACTCCCCACAAACCGACTCGCTTCAAGCGCCGGTTACGTTCACGTTCATCATAGGCCAGTTGAACAATTCCCTTGCCAATTTCCGCCGAAGCGTAGTCCGCAAATCGCGAGTCATAAACGCTCCAGGAGCCATCAAAGTCCGAGAAGCGCATAGAAAACCGACAGGGGATGGGAGTTACCGTGCGGTTAGCGTTCATGTAGGCCACAATCGGGCGGATAAGGGCATTGTTCAGGTAGGTCAAGTCGGAGGTTTGGAGAGGCACCGACGCCCGGGGGTTACGGAAAGTGACCTGGAGGTCGAATTGGATCTGGGGATCAATCTCGTGGAGGAGCCACCGGGTCGAAGGGGAGGCAGCGGGACTTGAAGATTGGGTTTCGCGGGTAGGTAGAGTCGGGTTGCTCGAGAGTGGGGGCATTCCCCGGGGCCCCTGGTCGTCAAAGCGGTGTCGGATAGAGTTGTTGATATTGGCCACGAGGGGGATATGCGGGGCCTGGTTAATGGCCTGCTCCAGGTCATCCGCCAGCCCATGGACCAATTTCTTGATAGGTTCCGCATGCGGATCGGTAGGGAAGGTAATGATCGCATCCATGTCGACCTGCCCGTCCGTGATCCACCCAAAGGGACCATCGATACCGCCGTTTAGATGGCCAACCGGGACTCCATCTATGCGTAAGTGAGAGCGCTTGACTGGCGGACCAGTTTCGGTCGGAGGAACGAGGCATCGCTGGTCCGGCAAAGGCGCTGGGGTTTCACGTGCCATGGACCGCAGCGGTGCGGTTCGACCAGGCTGGATGGAACCCGCAATACTAGTGGTGGGGTCCTGGGCCCGGTGGATGCTGAATAAACAGTTGCTGTAGCTACCAACCATCGAGTCCGCCGATAAAATATCGAGCAAAAACCACTGTTGGCGTAGTTGGGGCAACGAGGCGGAGAAAATCGAGATGGGGAACGGTGGGAAGTTATCCGGGTAGTACATGTATACCAGCATATCTTCGAGGTGGAAGCTTTCCAGTTCGAAATTACCCGGGCGATGTTTGGCCCGCTCGGCTTCGGGGTTGTAGGGTACGGCGGGGTCCCAGTAAACCCGGCTGCGGTCGATTACCCCACGGACACCCTTCATCGTACAGTCCTTGACTAGTCCCTTACCGTCCATCCACCGCCAGACGGAAAAGGTGACATCTATCCGGTCGATGCGTAGGTCGTACATGGTATAATCCACCTCGGCCTGCAGGGAGTCGGGGCGAAGTTGGGCAACCTCATCCGACGGATGCTCTAGATGGTAATGATCATCAAATCGTCGGTACGGGTTTTGGTTCGAGCGGTCCTGCTGCCTTTCCACTTGTTGCCGTGCGGTTTGCTTTACCCGCTCGGCGTATTCGGGCCCCAAATGCATAGAGACATTGCGAAGCGATATACTGCCCGTGCTCCAACTAGGGGATATGGACGATTCAAAATGAAAAGTGGCCCCCGTCAAAGTCATCAAATAATCGCCCAGTTTCCGGGCAATGTAGTCTTCGAATGAGAGGCCATTGGCGATGGCCAGTAAGAGGCTAAAAAATGTCGTGGTACCGATTAATATGAAAAGGGTGTTGCTAAGGAATATCCACGAAAATATCCCGAGCATGTCGTCCACGGTCCACGGCCGAAATGACCGCGTGAGCGCGTACCGGATATGAATTCGAGCCCGGGCCCAGCGGTTCGGCGCCTGGCGTAAAAGAGCGGCCTTATCCGATGGGGTGGAGGGTGTCCATATCGACCGATAAAAATATAACTTGTTGTAAGCGCCCGGAAGTCGATGTCCGAAGGGCGATTGGTTCACAAACCGAAATGGACGGTCCCAAGAGTAATTACAAGCCAAGCGGCGCCCCTGAAGGAGTCTACCCAGCAGCTGTGGATTGGTGCCTCCAGGGGATATGGAACTGAAACGCTCAAAAGTCAGGGGAGTCCAGCGGGGGCAATGGCTTCCATAACGGGTCTGGTTTTGTATACCGGCCGTGGACTGGGATAGTATTCGACGTGGGATCGGGGAACGGATTAGCCGACTGTACCCCCGGGTTATTGTAACCATGGGCGAGTCAGGAAATAATGCAAGAAATAGGGTAATAGAGGGGAAATGAATGGAGTAAGGGTATAGAGAGAAGGATCGGCCTGACGGGGATTGAGAGCTGGGAATCAACTGCCCCAAGCTGAATGCACTGCTGCATTGGGCCGCTGGCAAAGGAATCTAGTGGGCAATGGTGAATTGCGAGTGGTTGGCTTCACTTATTGAGCTAAGGTGAGACCGATGGGCTTGTTCCATACGGCCCTTGCGGAGATGTCGAGCGATAAATGAATTGGGGAAAGTAAAGGTCATTAAAGAGAGTCAATGAAGCTATAGTGCGGTCAAATAAAGCGGTACAGCTACTGTTGCAAATATGTAAGGGGGTTTAGTTGGTATTCCAGGCCTAACCGCAGTATTCGTGGGGTTCCATAATTCAATTGTGCCAAAAACTAATGTACGAAATCTTTTTCATTAAGATGGAATTAAAGGATCCTAAACCCCGAACCTATTCGGTGGTCATCGAAATTCAGCAGGTCACGTGTATTTGTCTGACGGACTAGTGTTAGTGGCGGGGCAATAGTGGCAACCCGTATCGTAAGCGTTTACGTTATCCTTATTTGCAATAAAACCGCAGTGAAATTAATATATTCATCAAAAATACCCGAGTATTTGTCAATATACTCAAGGGGGGTGGTATGGATCATCAAAGGTCGATTAAACCGTTATGCCCAGGATGTGTGTTTTCCCATACCCGTATAAGTGCCTCGTACAGAGCATATATAATTTGGTATGCGACGGGTGGGTGCGTTTTGAAATAGCTTATGGTCCAGTACACACACGCAATAGCCATTGTGACGAGGGTGTTAAGGTTTACGGTTGAGACTATCCAATTACTAGGAACCTAGTCTTCCATTATCCCGCCACCTTGCTACTTAACCCGGTCAATACGGCCAACAAAGTTCCGTTTGACAGACAACGTCATTCAGCAGATCTATTGCTCATCCTCTTTTCGAACGGCGGCTACTTCCATTCACAAAGCCCAAGGCACATTCGATTATTGCGAAGATTCGATCTTTGTGGTTATCTCAAGCAATGGCGGTTGGGAGGATTAAGTTTTATTATTTAGCAATGGTAAGGGGGCGCAGGTCATCGACAAGGGGCGCCTGTGGTTCACATTTCCAAATCTAGGGCTAAAACGATGAAAAAGTTATTCCAAATATCACCGTGAAGAAGCTGATATAAGTATCATGAAGGCCCAAGCCATGGGTTTTAGCCTCGTTTGTTCATTCTCGATCTTGCTTTAATATGCCGTCCGAGAGACTCGAGCCTGCTTCAAAGTGTTCGGACTTCAACCTGTACAATCGTCCGCCAGTCAAACCACCGGGATTCAGCGTAGCCGCAGATCCCTTCGCATTTAATCAATATCGTACGGGCCACTGAAAGGACTTTTAAACATACACGCCGGCCTTTGATTAAAATCTAGTCGCTGGTTAACTGTACTGATATAAATCCCGCTTCGTCCGTGCGCATTCTTTTTCATTATCGAACTTGGTCATTCCCTCCCACATTTTATTGTATACTGTTAAACCCCTATTGCCTCCATATGCTCAGATAGTTAGTTCTATACATTGTTTTCCTTCTGGTGCTCCATTCTATAACCCCCATCATCATCGTCGACTTGCGTAACCCTCCGCCCAAAACCTATTCCTGAGCCTATACCGAGTCCCTATATCAGCGCAAAATGACAACCATCCGCCACCCTTGTTTACTGGTGCGCATCGGCCTGCTCAATGCAGATCAAGTGGACATTGATCAAGCCTTTAATACACCCTTTCCTTCTCCTTCTCCTTCTCCTTCTCCCTCTCCATCTCCATCCCCCTCTCCCTTCCCCTCTCTGCCTTCGTCTCCGACCCTACACCTATTTGCCCCAACCCCAATCCGGAAACGAGTGAGCCAGATACCCATCTTGGAGGATTGGTGGTCATTCGACCCCTACTCAGCGAATAATATGAGCCTAGAAGAGTGTAGCAACTTTCTGGCGCTACCAATGTCGTCCTTTACGGAAGTTCTGGTTTGAGACGTATCATTAGATACCCAGTCGGCTTTGTGGCCCACCTTCCTACCCATACCTGCTAAATATTTAAGTGCCATGTAACTGCCACCCTAGGTGTGCCACTTCAATGCAGACATGGCCCGGTTTCGACTACTTATGCTCCAACCCCCCACCGAAGAATCAGACAGTGGTTCACACTTGGAGTATATTGTTTTTATCGCCAGTGTAATACCCTAATGGGGTTGTAATATTATCGTATCGCTAATAAGCACATCGTTTTGTTTTAGTGTAATCCATATAAAGTTGTACAATTATAAACCTCTGCCCAAATCTTTTAGACCGTGAGCCCTTTTACTAGTACCTTAAAAATAGGGCTGCTGCTATGGTGTCATCATTTTCCAGATTAAAATATGGCGCAGAATACTTCAGCCAAGCGGTGAGACCTTTGCCCCTGTACAGATAGAATTTATTCAAAATCAGGCGAGTAAAGAAGGTGCCAATGGGAGGGGGAAAAGCCAACAGGCTGTTTGTGAATGCAGGGACGCCATGGTGCTTAGCCTGTCCGTCTTAGTCGACCACGGAGATGATATCCACATGTAATAGCTGGAGCAGGACCGGGAGTGGGGTAGCCATCTCCTGAATAGTGGTCACGGTGTGGTCCAGGTCCTTTTCGAGAGCCGCTTGCAGGAGAGCCACTGGGTCAGCCATAATTTCGTCCACCTCATCGGCCAGTTGGTCAGCGCATTGCTTATACACATGCCCCAGCCACTTGGCCTCCCCCAGGAGAGCAGCCACCACTGTTTGACACTTCTGGGCCAGCTCAGGGGCGGTGGACGAAGCGAATCCCGCTTCAGTGGGGGACCGGTGGAAATTTGTGATGTGTTCGGTCGCCATGACGTTTAGCTCGGATACTTGCTTACAGGCCGCCACGGCAAATTCGGCCAAAGTCTTGTACGCAGTTTTATGGAAGTCGTTGAGAACCAGTTGTTGGGCGGAAGGGGTGTCCGAGGCCTTGAAATCAGCAATGGTTGCCCCAACTCCGGCCTCGTCAAACTCCTCCACTTCCTCACTGATTTCCTGCAATGCCCGGAATGAGTCAATATCATCGATGCCGACATCTGTCAGTAGTTGTTCCTAACCAGCCATATCCAAACCCAGGGGGTACAAAGGCCCATCATAATACAGTTAACATAATGGTGCAGTTAGATGGTAAGTGAAGGGCATGGCTCCGTTGTGAATATAACTGAATGGTCGAATACCAAACGCATAATGCCCCTCAATGGACTGATTCGAATTATGGTTTCGGCTTACCAATTCCTCGGGAACCACGTCGTTGCTCGGGGAAAGCAGGCTAGCATCACTGGGGGTTTCCCGCGCCGCAAGGGTAGCGGGGGCCAGAAGTTTCACGATTTGGGACAAGGTGTCTTTGCCACGGTCACGCAGGCCATCTGCATGAGCCAGTATGGATTCCAGGTGGATGGTTTTGTCTTGGGTAAGTTCCTGTGCGACTATAACTAGGGCAGGTCCCTTATACTTTGCAAAACAGCCCTCCCAGGAATTTTCCGAGGGTGGAAGAGCAGTGGCAGGGGAACCTGCCTGATTGGTAGTGGACACATTCACCTTGCGCTGATATATAGGGATAGCAATCATAGATTGGGCCGAAGTCAGTTATGGCTGCTTGTCAATGCTGAGTCGTCAAAGCAGGGCGGCTGCAGTCGATAGGGGCTTATCGGCCGTACCGACGGTCGGTAGTCCAATGCAAATACTAATACCAAATGGGCTCAATTATGGGCGCAGTCGTTCCCGTCACCTACCTTTTCGTTAACCACGTTTACGGCCGACCGGCCCAGGTTTTCCAGGGCAGCCAGGCTGCTCTTCATTGCCGACTCACCCAGCCACAGGGAATTGTCCAGAGCCTGTCGGGTCTCCGGGTTATCGCGTAGCTGAGTTAGCCGTTCAGCTAGATTGGCCTGTTCGATGGTTTTATAGCCACCGAGAACCGCATTGCCGAGGATATTGGAAGCAAAATCGAACGTTTTATCTAAAGTGCCTAACAATGAGTCACCGGCATCGGCTGCTAGAGCAGCGGGGTTAACTCGGCCTTCGGCTGAGTTGGGGTCAGATTCGTTGGTCGACGTGGGTGGAGCGGTATCGGCCAGACTGCGGTCTAAGAGGTCGGCAAAAGTTTGGCGCTCAGCATCCGGACCCGGAGAGACAGCCGTGGGCTGAGCAGTTGGGGGCGAGGTCGTGTGTTTTTTGAAATCGGGGTCCAATTTAGCATAGACATCATCAATGGACAAGTCTTTGATATTTTCCGATATTTTATGGGCCTGGGAATAGATTGATTCGGCGGAAGTCAAGAGGGATGACCACCCACCCCAGCCCGATGCAGCAGCAGTAGTGGGTGTGGTCGAGTTTTCCAAGAGCGAATTACTGTTGGGGCTGGTTGGCGACAGGGTAACTTGAGTGGTTTGGGCGAGGGAGTCTGGGCTCCCGGTGATAGGGCTAATGGGCACCTGGGGCTGGGGACTTAGCCTGGGGGCCTTGGACAAGGTTAGGGGTGGAGTGGTGCCCGGCTCGACTACACCAATAGAGTCCACAGTATTGGCCGAAAGAGGCGGAAGGGCAGGTTCGGGGGTCCGAACCGGGCTAGTCTGGGCGCTTAAGAGACTCTTCGCTAGGGCAGGAACCTCCGATTCGTGGTTAGGTTTGGGGCCCAGGGCAGGTAAGCTGGGCGGAGTGGGTAGCTCGTCGACGGCATCTTCAAAACACTCATCGTCCGACTCGTCGTCGGAGCTGCTGACCAATGGTTCGGCAACGGCGGGGAGAATGTGGGCGGGAGGAGGGCACATGTCCAAAATAAAATAGTAGAAAGCAGGTAGGATGCTGCAAAAAAAGGGGGGGGCAAGGTGGAAATGCAAGGCGAGTTGTTGTCTAAAGCAAGGTAGGAGAATGCCAAGGAGGGCGGCGTGTTATATTTTGAAGAGTGAACCAAACCCTCAGGGGAACTTGGCCGGGACCCCCAAAATTGGCCAAGCGGTATAGGCCTAACCCAAGTCAAAGTCCCTCCTTCCACCTCAGTTTCTCTCTATGCTCCATGCCCATGCTTCCTTTGCTCCATTCCATTTCTTGTTCCTTTGCTCCATTCTTTCCGTATCCGACCCATCTGTCCTCTATTCCGCAATCGCTGTGGACTGCCGTCTAGTGCCGGCGAACCTGTGACGGCCTCTTTGGCTCGCTCTACCCCCTCCCCGCCTATCACGCCATGCACAAGGTCGTAGCGGGTCACCGTGACGAGAGCATCGTCCTGGGCCTATTGGTCGTGGGTTTGTAAGTGGCTCGGTCTCATCTCTACTCTTACTCTAGCCCCAACCCTTCATTAATACCCGAATATCACTGGAGCGGAGTTTCCTCGCTTCCAGAGAAGCAGAGCAGCGCCCAGTGTTTGACTGTATACTGTGGCTGGGCCCATGTACTGGGGATTAACCATTACGTACAGATAGGCTGTGCCGTAGTTGGGACTTATAGCTGGCGATATTGGCAGTGGAGACTATGCCCTCAAATGCTAACGTTTAATTGTTACCCTGTACTATTATTTTTTTCCGATGCATATCATTTGTATGTGTCCGACCCACGCTGCATCGACTATTGGATGGTGATAGCCACCACCAACAGGGACCCATCATCGAGTACATGTACCCACCACTCGAGGACCCCGACTGCCGACTCACGCCCTATATCCACGTTAAGCGCCTACCCCGAAAGAGCTCCGACAGTCATGCCTCCGGAGCCCCCGAATACACCGACTGCCTTGAGCTCATTGATTCCTGGAGCTCACTGCCCTTCTATGCCCTCCCAGGTAGGCTGCTTGGCTATTGTTATTAACGTATATACACTGCATCTAAACAGCCGGGTCCTAAAATAGTAATTGTGGAAGCATTCGGTCTATTCCTCGGGCCTTTATTACCGATTTGCCTTTGTTTTCCACTAACGCCAGACGGGTTCCCATGGCCCTGAATTGCTATTGTACTGTATGTATTTATCTATTCACTCGCAGAGGGCGCCCACAAACACAATGAGGATATGTGCTACTTCCACCTCCCCACCGCAACGCACCAGCCCACTCCCGGCATCCCTTCACATCAGACTGCCCTCTTTGGCATCTCATCTTATCGGCAAATCAACTCCAATGACCTGGTTGTTAAAACCAGCGACATTACCCGGACCTTTGTCCAGAAGGCCGTTGTCTTAATACTGGCCCAGCCGGTGTTCGCCTACGTGCAGGACCAAATTTCCGACATATCCCAACTGTACTTCGGCCAGCGCGATTTCACACGGACCGATATCCTGCAAACCTTTTACCGCCAAATTGTCCACCACCTTACCCCACCTATCCCGAAGGAGTACTTTACCTCCAAGACCACCCTGGCTTTCCTCATGACCACCTTCAAGCACCATGCCCTCACTATCCTCAAACTCATGCTGGCCGGTGCCAAGGTCCTTTTTATGGACGATAAGGCCGACCATCTCTGCCGGTTCCAGTACTCGCTACTCTCCATCTTTCCCCAGGCTGTAGCCAGTCTTCCCTTTCGGCTGTTCTCCATCCGGTCCGAGCCAGTTCAGTCCGATCCCGCCCAGCCCAACGATGCGCTGCTGAACTATATCGAGTTTTTCGACAAGTGTTCCCTATTTGAGCCCTACTTCTCCATGGTGGAGCTCAAGCAGGTCGAATCACCCGACCTGGTGTCCTGCGTCGCCGGTACATCCAACGAGTGGGTAGCCAAAAACGCCAGTAAGAATTTTGACGTCATGATTGACCTTAAATCGGCCCGGATTGAGTATATTAATGAAGACATGGTTGACGTTGGTGGCCTAACCTCGGCCGACCGGAAGTTCATGAGCCGGATCACCAAAAGCAAAGAGAGCAGCAGCACCCCTCGGTCGAGCCGCAAGTCCCGGGCCAGCTTCGATGAGTATGTGGCCGACGATTATAAGGAGGATCAGCTGCGGGCCGCTTTCCAGGACTATATCGAGCGCTTCCTATGCACGTACCAGTGGGCCCGCGCCCACAAGACCTCCCATAGCCTCAGCGAAGCCCTCCGGGGTGACTACGGCGGCCCGTTTCTCGATGCATGGGCCGAGAGCCCCGTCCACCAAACCTGGTGTCTGTCGGTCGCACCCGAACTGAAACCGCGCGTCGCCTTTCTGGGCCACCCCGGGTCGGGGGCCAGTGTATTTGAGGACACCCGGCTGCTTCTCATGCAGCAGCTGGACGACGCTAACCTGGCCAACGGCCTCCCCATGTCTCCTGTCCGGGAAGGACTCAAGAGTATCCTCAATGCGGGTACGTCCGTCTGGGGCCAACGTAAGACCCGCGCCATCTCGCATGTACAGGGCTTCCTCGCTAGCGCTTCATCCTACTTCGCTAATAAGGAGCCACAGCCCCGGGGCAATCGCAGTAAATCCAAAACACCCTCTTAATACGACTATGAATGCCACGTTGTAAGAACTGGACCTAATGCTTTGGGAATAGAATTCCCATCTGGGGTTAGAATAGAGGCAACGGTGATTCTAATGGGGCGGTTGGAAGGGGGGAGGTGGCCTAATATCCTCTGCCAAAGTTGCCCCGAATACACGCGTGCACATACTCTCCCGTTTACTTTCTCCGGCTCTCTCCCTCTCTTGTCTATCATTCGGCGCCTCTATTCTTTCGCTATTTACATATTCACGACCAATCTTAACCTCATTTGCCATTGTATGACCGCCTCTCGTTGATATTTTCATGGTTACCCGATCAGCGGACTATCTCTCTATTCATTTAATTTAAGTTGACATCCCACCCCTCTTCGTATACTCTAGCCTAATGGCACATCCTCCCGTACTTCGATATTTATTAACTTTATAGTTAGAAATATAATTTATTATTTTTATCTAATGACTGCCCTAATGACCTATCTACAGTTATCGATTCTCCTCGAGTTTTTTTCTCTCTAGTTGTTCATCTCCGTGTGCTGTTTTGCGGCCATTTACATACCATTGATGCTTCTGTCAGTCCTTCAGTTTTTGCCACACTATGTTATACCATCTTAACTTGATAGCTAATTTCCCTGATCATAATAATATTCACCTTATTTTCAAAGATATTAATTGCCAACCCATGTCACTAGTTTCACATACTCGATTCCCTGATTGGCTTTTAGGACAAGGGTTCATTGTTTGTAGGAAGCCATTTCCTGGCGTGCAAGGGCATGGTGTTTGCTGGAAAAAAAGGGAAGCATGGTTAGAAAGAGGTCAAGTCGGTTAGCCTTGGAAAAGAGTTTGGCTAATTTGCTGATAAGTAACTCGGGCGACCGATGCTTGGCCCTTAATTCCCTCAGGGTACGCTGAAATTGGCTATACTGGGCCAGGCTGAAAGCCAGCTTGATCTCTTTTAGGAATGGGCCTGGATCGGGCTTCCCTGGGGCAAGTGCGGATTTCCTCTGTTTTAACTTTAATTTGACTGACACCTGATGCCCCGATACAGGCGCCGCGGACCCCAGCAGTGCCTGAGGCGGAACAGGGGGCTTGGTGGACCGGGGAACGGGGGGGAGTCGCTCGAGAGTGGGTTTCCCGAGATACATCTTATAGGGATGTGCGGCCGCCTTACTAAAGGTGGTGCTATCCAGTACATTTGGTTTTGGTTGAGTGAGTTTTTGCCAACTGTTTTGGGTGAGGTCCCAGGTCCTGGGACGCGTGACTGGACATTGGGTGATTGAGCGCTAGCGATTAATAAATATGGCCATAAATAGTACAGTGGTGATGAGCAATGTAATGGTAATATTGCAATTAGGGACACGAGAAGTGTCACTGGGCTCAGCGATTATCGATTGGCAATGTGTATATATATGTCGAATGACTCAAGAGAGTCGCCGATTTAACTACTATGTCCAGAAACTAGTAAGGGGCGACTTACTTGGTCGATGAGGGTGGGCGCCTCTGCAACAGACACCAGAGTGTTGGTTTGTACTCGAGCCTGATTGATAGAGTTTTCGACACCCTGTATATCGCCTCGAGCATCCGCCTCAATGTGGGATAGGAGGCGAGTAACTAGGGACGTTTTATCGATCAAAATATTACCATCTATAGTGGCCAATGGGTTGACTGGATGTGGGGTTTTGGAAGCCAACATCAGTTGATTCGAACTGGCATTCTCCATGGCCCGGAAAAAGGGAGTGAGACATCCTATACTAGTGCCAAACTGCTGGTGTACTTGCACGTAGGGCTGAATCCACGCTGGCAATTCACTCCGGATTTTAGCGGAAGCAAACCGCTCATCGCACAGGATGATGGCCCCAAAGTCATTTTTATGTCGAATCACTCGGCCCAGGGCCTGGTTGACAGCCCGTATCGCCTGTTGGCGGTACCATATTTCCCCCGAGAGAGACGGGGTGGCGGATTTAAGGCCGTGACGCGGAGCGGTGTACTGCTCGTCGAGGTATTCCTTCTTGAGCATCACCTTAGGCTCCATGTACGACGAATAGGGAAGACCAGTAATAATGACCGCTCGACCACGTTCATTGGCAAAATCAATGCCCTCGGACACTTTGCCCCGGCAGACAGCGAACAAAGCGGCGCCCTTGTCGCGGGAGGGGTGGACCTGCTCGTAGAACTTTTGAATGATTTGCTCACATTCGGCCTTGCCTTTCGGTTCCACAAAAATGGCTTTGTGTTGGCTAATGCGTTCCCAAATGGAGAGAGTTGGGGTTGACTGATGCCGGTTAGCGGAGAGGTCCGCGGATTGCCAAAGTTTGAGGGTGTCCGCCATCACCGTGTAGGAAGTGAAAAACACCAGCAACCCATGGGGTACAACTCGACTGTAATTGACGATAGCACGTCCTAGGTCTAGGCGGGCGGCAATGTCGTTCCGGGAGCTATAGGAGGATGTCAACGTTTGCCCACCAGGGCCCCGGGGAACGACCATTACAGACACTTGGTTGGTCTCAATGACGTGGCTATTTTCCAGCCGTACCGGGAAATCGATCTTTAGTTCAGTGGCGAAGGAATCCAAAGGGGCCAGCGTACCACTAGCCAAAACTACCGAACGCACCCCCTCTTTTACAAGACTGGTCATGGCCAATCCAGGGTTAAAGCACCATAAGCTGAGCTGGAGGTCGTTGCCTGGGGGATCCTGGCGTTTGCGGAGGGCCGACAGTGATTGTATAGCGGTTGGGGCCAGTGCCGGGAGCTTTATATGAACCCGGTAAGAGTGCCGGTCCGGCGAATCAATACTTAGCCCAAGTTCAGTGGCGTGTACCATGGATTTCAGGACATTTAGAACGGGACCAAGTCGGAAAGTGCGCGGGAATGCTACGGGACCCGGGTTTCGAACGGACACGAGGGCTTCCGTCACCTTTTCCATAATTGAAAATGGGTAGTCCGCCATTTGAGAATGTAGGCCCGCTTTATCTAGGAGCTGGCTTATGAACAGGCCGGGCTTGGTTAATTCAAGAGTATGGGCAGTAGCCTGGACCTCCAGTAGCTGACTTCGAATACTCTGTAGAATAGTTTGGACGGTCTCGAGCTCGGCTGGGGCCAGTTTATATAAGGCGTCGATTTGGGGGAGAAGCGGTTCGCAACTCTGTACTTCTGCTATGGCCAGGTCCAGATCCCTCAGGTTAAGGTCAACAGAGCGCGATTCGTCGCATTTGCTCTCCAGATTATGGGCCTCATCGAAAATAATAATAGCCTGTTGCAGATTGATACCCTGGGCCCGACGAGTATCGGCGTCCAGTAAATAGTCATAGGGCAAAAATATTGCATCCACGTCCTTCAGATTTTGACGGGCAGCATAGTACGGGCAGACTCTAAATGAAGGAAGTGACAGGACAGTAGACGGGCTCGAGTTTGGGAAGGGGGGTTAGTTCACCGCAGAAATTTAAGTGTCAGTACTGGTCAGGATTGTATAGGGGTAGAAGTGTTGCACTAGTCGTAATCAACTAAAGTCAGGTGACCATTATTAGGTCTTCTACGCTTATTATTTCGTAATCTATCGCCAGTCAATTATTACAAGCAATAAAGACAGCACAATCCGTTTGATTATTAACTTACCCACAGCCTGTTCCGAACTGCACTAGTTCCTCAATATCCAGGACAGGTGGAATATGGGTTTCTTCTGTAATTCGCAGATTAGTAGAGGGCGGTTTAGAGGATGTCATAAGTGTCTAATAGATAAAGAATAGCAAGCTAGCGTGTAGTGGGATGGTCGTGGAATTCCTTGGAAGATGCAGACGAAATCAAAAGAGCTGATCTAGTCGAGCATGGCTATTTAGCATTAAACCCATCTGGCTAGCCCGGAATAATCGAGAGTGCAGTGGTAGCACTTACCAGTCAGGGCTGTGTAGAATTGGCAGGATTTTCCTTTGACTTTAACCCGGCACAAGGCAGTTTGTGCAGCCCGTGAAAAGGAATTCTTGACTTGGGGGTTTATGCACATTTGATCACGCGAACCCAAAGTCTGTATCTTCAGGCTCGCCCTAAACGAAATAAGACAAAGTAAAGCAACGGGCCAAGATTGCACATTTGGGCAATTCAAATGGATAATAGGGTTGGTAAATAGGGGAGAGCGACCAAGATGGAGGTATGGGGAGATATTCAGCTTGTTTAAATGAATAAAGGAATCGCAATGGAAAGACACACAGCAGCGTATAGGGTTATCTTACCCATATGAGGTGCCCTTGAGTTCCTTAATGACTTGGGAGAGTTGCGAGTGCGTTCGGGATGAGTAGAGTAGCTGAGTGGGCAGAGTCTCCGCAATATCTACATATATAAATATGAATGTATCCAATAGAGGTGTACCGAATGGCCAAAAGCTATTAGAATAGGGTTGGGATATGCCATGCCAGACTATGGTCGATACGGCGGGACACGTGGAATGCACGATATATTAAACGGTATACCTTGGATGGGGATGGTTGACCTTGGGTGGCCCGTGACGGCCAGATCCAGTTCGCGTAGTGTGGCCCATATCTGGAATGGCATGGACGAGGGTGCCTGACCCGCCTCCTCGATATTGTGTTTAACCAGATAACTGGCCATCTTTTTGCGCGTATTAAAGGCCTCCAGCCAGGCCAGGGAGGCGCACAGTAAGCACAGTGTCTTGCCGGTGCCAGTTGGGCTTTCCAGTAAGGCGTTTGTTCCCTAATGATTGTAATCAGAGCCAAATCAACAGGGCAGGGATTATGGCAATGATATATGATATACATTGTTAGTTTGTCGTGATTAAAGCGAGAGGGAGCTAAACAGGACCTTATGCAGGGTTTACGTCATTGCTGCGCTATTCCCAGGTATGTGGAAACCGTCTTTGAAGCCATATGGGCAGTGGTAGGCTCCATAGGTACGTGAGCAGGTACGCATATATATATATATATATATATTTGGCTATCACGTACTTCTTGGAGGGCTGTAATAACCTTTTCCATGAATACCAGCTGGCAGGCATAGGGTTCAAATGGGTATTGCACCGAAAGGTGGCGAATCGTCAAGGCAGGCATGCTGGCGCACTCTACGACGTAGTCTGAGGGGGGGGGTCCGAGCGGAGTGGGAAAACAGTAAACAACGGGAAGTGGACAATTTCCTCGCAGGGCGGAGAGGGTCGAACTACCAAGGCACTATAAGAGAGTATAGTTGACTGGGGTATAACGAATCGGCTTATAAGTGGGGAACCTCCATAGGTACAACAGCGGTGGCGAATGAGTAAAGTAGGAAGGGCCTGGTAACAATAACCTCTCAGCAACCAGCCATAAGAATCTGCACAATCGCTAAACGAGGATCGTTAAGCTCCATGGTTGCTACGGCATCTCCCCTTTGTCCTTTTCCTTGAAATACAGGAGTATGCATCTTCAGAATCGGAGCTTCCGAAAAGTACAGCGTTAAACTGCGGCAGCCCCCGAAACATTATGGCTATACTTGACTTTTATATACCGTATTTCAGGAAGCCCAATAAAACTCCCTAGCGCTCAAAGCAGATGCGTCCATTTGATTAGGTGTGGCTGGTCTAGGCCACTCTATATTAAAACTAGCCTAAATCGGGCCAGTACTTAAATGTATTGTTTAATAAACAAAACGATGGCCAGGGCAGGCAAGTGGCCATATAGGCGCTACCAGCCAACTGCATGTCCAGGGGGCTACGTACCGTGGACCAAGCGATATAATATATATATATATATATATATATTGGGCAAATAGATACCGGTAGACCTTGGACGCCCAGGGGCTGAACTACCGGAGCCTGGGCGACATTTTTGATATGGATGGCGCCGGAGTAGGGTGGGCCTTCAGGTATGATGCAACAAAAACACGCATAAGAATACTAAAGTCGTGAATAACCAGGTGATCCAAAGCGTCGGCGTCGTCCTTGGTAGTATGCCAGACCTTGGGAAAAGGGTGGGGGATCAAATGCAGGACCGGAATGTTACGCTGTACAAAAGGGACATGGTCGTCAATAATACCCCCGACGAATTGCCTGTCGGTTTTAAAGTACGACTTGTGGCGGCTGACCAGAAAGAGCTTAATCAAACGGCTCTCGAGGCCAGCCAGGGCATGGAAATAGTCGGAGGTGTTGGCAAAGTAGTCATTGAAAATAGGGGCCGGTGCGCCGATCAAGTCGAGCAATACCATCAAGTCGATATGTTCCAGTGGGGTCTTGTAGGGAACGGCTGATGGAGTGGCCGGGAACAGAGTAGGGCGCTCCCAGTAGGCGGCCAAGTGCTTGGATCCCCAGATAAAGTCGTTGGGGTCGGCACCCACAAAGGCCTCCTCGCCATCGAAAAAGATCAACTGCACGGTAGTATAGGGGTCGGTGAATTGGTCTAGGTAGTGGTCAAGCGAAAAGGCAAGGTCGAATAAGAGGGCGCAGGGCACCGCTGAGTCGGTGGCTCCGATAAAATCGGCCGGGCCCGGGGCGAAGTATTTGGAGTCAAAATGGGCCGCCAGAACCAGGCGGGCTGGGGCCTGGGGGTGCTTGGTTAGAATGATATTGGTGAAATCGATGGAGCCCATGGGGGTGTCCTGGGTGAACGAGTCCGTCTCGATAAACCAGCCCAGTTTTTTGCCCTGCTCCAGGATAAACTTTTGCACTTGGCGGTTGCCCTCCGTGCCCGGGACACGCTTGACCAGGAAGGGCGCCAGGAACTCCCCATCGGGCTCTAGGCGCTCGGGCTTGGATAGGAGGGCCAGTTCCTCGATTTCCTGGTCGGTCAGGGCAGTGATGAGGTCCGCGGCCACCTGAGCGACGAGATGGAGGACCAGAAGGAGCTGCAGGAGAGCCAGCAGGGAAGAGCAGAGCGTCGTAAACCTGCGCATCGCGGCCGTCGAAGTCCTTATAGAGTCTATAGAGCCGGAGAATAGTTGCAAGGGAGTGCGGACGTTTTGGATATATTGAATAGGCAGAGGGTTTTGGGCTGAAGTTCAAGTAAGGATAAAGCAGTAAATAGAAGAGGTAACGAGTAGCCAAGGTTCAGGTGTCCCACTCCTACCAAAAACTCCCAGGGAGGGTATTTTCTTTCCCTCTCTCATTTAGGCCAGCTCAGTTAAGCCCTGAGCTTTTGGACTAGGTTAACTATAAGACACCGTCATATTAGCCCCGCTCACTATAGCCGATGGGCTTGGCTGGGTCGTACCTACTCCAAATACAAGAAGATAGGGTAGACTGTATCCCCCCACTTCCGCTCTCGCTTGCTTGCAATTCCCCTTGACTTACTCATTCAGTTACCAGCTCTTGCCAACCCCCCCCCACTCGCCCACCATGGCCTCGCCGCCCGTTTTCTTCTTCGATATTGACAATTGTCTGTATCACCCGTCGACTGGGATCATGTTCCTCATGAAGGACCGCATTTACGCCTATGGCCAAAAAATAGGCATTCCCACTGCTGACGTTAAGCACCTCTGCGAATCCTACTACCGGGACTATGGCCTAGCTGTCCGCGGCCTCTTGAAGCATCACGTGATCGACCCCGTTGACTATGACCGCCAGGTGGACGGCGCCCTTCCCCTGGAAGATATTCTTAAGCCTGACCCCGCTTTACGCCAGATGCTCCAGGCCGCCCGCGTACGGCGCCTGGCCTTCACTAACGCCGGGAAAGACCATGCGCATCGGGTTTTGCGTTGTCTAGGTATCGAGGACCTATTCGAAACGGTCATTTACTGTGATTACGCCAGCCCCCAGTTTACGTGCAAGCCTGAGGTAGCCTGTTTCCACCGGGCCATGCAAATTGCCGGAGTCTCCGACCCAGATCTGTGCTACTTCGTCGATGATTCGGCCGATAATGTAAAAGCTGCTCGAGTAAGTTATTCGATAATTTATGTCATTTCAGCCGATAACGGTGTTTGGCGAATACTAAGTTATAGACTGCCCCCCCCGCCACCCCATCTACCTTGGGTAGCTCTGCTGCGACCGGGGACTGAAGCCGATACCCATTGCATCAGCAGGCCCCAGATACATCATTTCCAATTGTTATCTTCCATGTATTAATACGCCACGCCTACGGATACCGCCATTATTGTACTTACATACTCCTTTCCCGGTTCATTATGCGCAATATCTGCGCAACGCCGGGGACCCAGAATTTAGGCTGGCATTCTGCGCACCTTTGTCCAACTGGCGATTCCAACGCTGGAGAGTTCCAAATTCAGAATATCCTAGACCTACCCAATGTTTTCCCCCAATTTTGGCCCACCAATGACAGTAGTGCCCACCCCTCTCCCTCTTCGTAGTTCAGCCTATTGCTTGTTTTGTAGAGCTCGCTGGTCCTTGCGTGTATTTATTAAAAAGGTGATCTAGTCCGCTGGATCAATGGGAGGAGGCAGCGAGTCCGAAGGAAGCCAATCTAAAGTTCAAAAAGAATAGACATTGGAAAATAGAGCGGGCTGGAGCAAATCCTATCTGCTAACCATACTTTCTCTAATCCAACCCAATGCTCAATGGGCCAGGGTGATGGTGGTAGTAACACTGGGGTCCTATGGCTATCCGGTGGTTCCCATTTCTGGATCAAACACAACGTTTAACCAGAAATTTCTGGTAGGATTCTTTGCTAATATTAAGTTCAGGGATAATCTCGGCAAGCCCCGACTCACCCATCATGGAAAAGGCCACCAGGCCCATATACGAATGAAGCACATCTTGTTACGCGAAAACGAGTATGGGGATGAGGGCATTATGGAGTAAAGTCATTACATAAATACCACGAGATCAATATTTCCCATTGGATATGCAAAATAGGTCAGTAACGATACACAGTATGGCGGGTGTTTAGCACATGCCCACCCAAGAGCTGGGGTAAAATATAAAAGTGGAATATTGTTGGTGCCAAGGTAGTCAGCCAGGGATACACAGCCCAGCTAGTGGGGTTTTCGTTGAATAGCTAGGTTAGATCTGTCCCGAATGCACAGCATTTTGGTACTAATAGGCATCAATAATTAATGAATAGATTGGGGATAGACTTTTACTCACCTGGATACTCAGTTGGAGCTTTTCCAAATCCACCAATATGCCGCTGGGTCGTGAGCAAGAATTCTCGCTGCCGATTGTCGTCAATTAGATCATAATGGCCCAGAACCTAATAGTAAAGTTGTCATTGAAGGGACAGGGTCAAATATATTCTCGATAGAACGGGGTTAGTTCATCAACATAACATCTAGTCTATCCGTATTTACATCAAGATTTGAAAAAAACACTTACCTTTAGGGCAGCGCCCACCCAAAACGAGTAGCACGTATCGTCAGTCTTATTGATTCGACCGTGGAATCCTTGATTCTGGCGGTCGATGCACCAGCGCAAAACGGCTACCCGATCGGGCAGGCCATCGGCTAAGCGGCCCATAAGCTTAAGGCTGGCTGTAGCGCACAGCATCATACCCCCGTGCGACTCTTCCCCAGGACTGGTAGCAATGCCGCCGTCGTAGTTCTGACAACGCCGGATAAATTCCACCGCGCGATCGCTATCAAAGCCTGACCAATCATCCAGCAAGTGGCAGATAACGCAGGCACAGTAGAGAAACCGAATGTCGCATTCGGCGGAGTAGGGGTGGGGGACAATGCTAGATTACCGGCAATATGTTGGAGGAAATCGAATAGATCGTAATTAGGGATATTATAAATATACCAACGACACTGGCTCCAGTTGAACTAATAAAGTCATCAACCTGGTCAGCTTATCATGACAATACCCTATTCTGGGCAATTGGCAACTGTACCGCAAAGGGGTTGGTGTTGTTAATACTTACCCTCCATTAGGCTGTTGCAAATAGGC
>JANBQC010000158.1:28693-50134 GCA_027576995.1 Dimargaris cristalligena
CCATCGATCGGACGATGGCTTTCCGGTCAACCCGAGCCAAGTCGTCACCCAATATAACTAAGCTTAACAGAGCCGAGTAAGTGGTGGCCAAGTTGGCTGTCACGTAGTTAACGCCCTATAATACCAGAGTGGGTCGAATGGTGATAATAGAGTATAGTTAAGCGCGGGTGACTTTGGCTATGATTAGCGGATATATTGGCAGGATTACGATTAATAACACCTCATCCACATGCCCTATAGTACCGTGGTACTAGATGGGCGGTATATAACGGAGCAGCGACTGGGGCTCGCAGAAGTGTATAATGTTAAAGCCCGACCGGCTTTTCAACCACACAATTTAATGAGGACTCACGTTTACACGGTCATCGAGGGGTCCGTCGAATGGACCGCCCCGGAATCCATGGGTACCGGGCACAGTCGTTACTGGAACGGGGGGGGGGTATGTATAGTATTGAAGAAACACCGAATATATAGATCAGACCAAGGGTTATTTTGCGAGCCAGGTTGGTCAGGTAGGCCGAGGAATGATAATAACACACGGACAACATGACTTACTAGCAGGTGTTACTTGCTGGGCGTAAACCCAATCGATGTGTCCCTGGCGCTGCTCGTCGGTTAAAGTGGCATCAAGGGCCCCCAGGACATCTAGGCCTCCTAAGCAGAAAAAGGCCAGACTCAAACTGTGGGTGTAGGATAATTCAATAGACGGTCGTATAGCAGATTAGCGGACCTGGAAGTTCAGGCAGGGGCTGGAGCATTTTGGGGGTGAGGGCCCCTTACGGGGAGCACCGAGCCGACGGAGGAGAGACTTACCGAACCGACTCCTCGCTCTGGTAAGGGTGGGGCAGCAGCGTCAAACAGCGCTGGAAATAAGCAATGTGCTTCTTGGGCAAAAAGGTTGGAGGGTCCATGGCAGCCAAAAACGAGAACGGGAGTGGGAAGGAAGGCAACCACAGCCGATCCCACGGCTCCTCGTCTAATGAACCGAGTCCTGGAACAGGGTAGGAGGACCTTGTTACTACGCCTTTAATTAGCCTTTTATCCGGCCAACCCTAGCTGAATTGCACCGGACTAACTCCATCCATCTACTAAGTTTAATTCCCAGTTAGCCGTTTTCCTACTTTGACCAGCCCCTCCCGTACTGCTCTATATAGTCCCACTCCGCATTGCTTAGTGTTTATCCTCCATCGCCCCGTCCCGCCATTACCGAGCAACCCCGTGCAGTAGCGGCGACTTTCCTTACCTGTTCGAACCCCCAACTTACCCCCCTTCCATGGAAAGACGGTACCGACGGGACGTCTTCTTGGGTAAAGGTGCCTATGGCTCAGTCTATAAAGGGTAAGTACCGCTCCCAGTGGCCAATAGGCCCGCGACAGTACCACAGGGCATTTAGTATAGCACTACAGTTACTATATAGTGTTTCAGACATAACCTCTCAAACCCACACAGCTGAAGTTTCTAACCATTTTGAATACAATTGGGGGGGGGGGTTATGCCACCTGGTTTGACTGCTGCTAAACCCCACGTCGCGCGGGATTAGGTTTGATTTGCTAAAAGGGCGAACTGTAGCCATCAAAATCCTAAATCTCGACACCCGCGAGGATGAAGTGCGGGATATTCAGCGCGAAATCACGACATTGTCCCAGTTGAGCCACCCCAACATCACCAAGTATTACGGCAGTCTGCTCAATGGCACGCGTCTATGGATCCTGATGGACTACGCTGCAGGTGGCAATATTCGTACTTTGGTAAGCACGCCTTCTAGGAGCGCCATTTCTTAATGAAACAAATCCTCGTCCCTATCTGCCGGTGCGCTGGATCGTTGATGGTACCGGGCTTATTTTACCAGTATTAGATACGTGCTGGGCCACGTACGACTCTCCACAAAATCCGGGCTTTCTACCCCTAATAACAATCGGCTTGGCCTCAAACTCACCTCAAACCAACGGTCCGCTACCTTCACCTACCCCCACTTTATAGATGGAGTGCGGGCCCCTCGAAGACAGCTATGTGTCTACAATCACCCACGACCTACTCGAGGCGTTGGTCTATCTACACCGCTGCAATATTGTACATCGAGATATAAAAGGTAAGTTAGCCGGTTGTTTGCCCGCTGTTGGCCATATCTGGCCCAGGCCCAGCCCTCTCCGCAATTCACTTTGGAGTCGCTGAAGTAGCGTGACCAAATGTCTAACCCCATACATTTCTCATTGCCTGGCTGCGTCGTCTACTTGCGCGTGAACCCGATTCCATTTGCCCTATATTGTGATGTCCCGTATAGCTGCCAACGTCCTGTTAACAGATGAGGGCTTAGCGCAACTATGCGATTTTGGTGTCGCTCGTTCCATTTCATCAACTTCGATGCGGCGGTATTCCTTCGCTGGTACGCCCTACTGGATGGCCCCGGAGGTGATTGACCAGAAGTCCAACTACGACTTTAAGGTTGATATTTGGTCCCTGGGCATCACCGTGTACGAAATGCTAACCGGCAATCCCCCAAATACCAATGTGGACCTGAAACGGATCCTTTTTCACCACGCTAAATCGACCCCACCACCCCTTCCCGGCGACCATGCGCCGCCTACTCGTGATTTTGTAGGGCTGTGCTTACGCGTCAATCCGGCCGACCGTCCTACGGCCTCCGAGCTACTTAAAACTCGATTTATTAAGCACCACAAGCGGCAAAACCTAATCGATGTCATCCAGCGCCATCGAAAGTGGCAAGAGGGGCTCAGTGCCCCCAATGAAAGCGATTCCAGCCCGAACCCGTCCCTACGGCATGACCCCAACGACCCCGACCAGGAAAGTATGTGGGATTTTAGCGGAACCCAGGGTAAGCCCTCCGACTCCAACTCGCCCATCCATTCCGACGTTGAATCCACTCGCCATGGGACCTCCCCACCCCCGGCCCACACTAGTTCCGTCATTTTTGCCCCACAACCCCCCGAGTTTGCGCGGGATTTGTTTACGGAACCCAAGACCCCCTCACCCACCAACCCAATTTACCCCGACTTGTATTGGGGCCCCGATGTGGAATCATCCCCCGTGTTGCCTCATATCACTTCAGCCCCAATGACTTCAGGGCCTGGTCCATCGCCCCCCCCACCCAGTTCCCTGCCCGGACCGTGGAGTGCCTCCCAGCCCGGGCCTGCTCAACTACTCAACCAACCCTACTCCCCCACGGTTGTGGATGTGATCCCCACCCACCCTACCACCGCCGGCCCGCCTGAGCAACCCCCCCAGCCCCCTGCATTAAGTGCCCCCGCCATAACTTCCATCGGTCCCAGTGGCCCTGCAGTGACTCCCACTCTTGCCCCACGCATAGGCACCCATCCACCGCCAGCGTACTCCCCCTTTTTTCCGGGCTTTATGCCCCCCAGACCCCTACCTACCTCTGGAAGACCCCCAGGGTCCAGCACCCCCAATGTACAGTTTATTGATGCTACCACCGACCAAAATTTATTATCTATGCCCCCCACCGACTCCGCCCGTTCCGGTAATAGCCGACTAACCTCCTATACCCCTACCGACTCCCGGGATAGCCAGGAAGCCGCCCGCTTCCCGTCCACACCAGCCATTCCATCGGGCAAGTCTGGTTTCCATTCCCACAAATCGTTTATTACCGCCCCCCTGCGGCGGGTTAAGTCGCTGCACCCATCTAAGCGGGCCCTTTGGTCGCTGCGACTTCCTGCGGCTTTCCATTCTAGCCGGAATGCCAAACAAACTCCGGCCAGTGGTGCTCCTAAACAAAGTGATATCAAAGTACTATTGCCGAGCTCGGCCCGTTCGGCCAACTCCGACTATAGGCCCCCGTCGGCCCCCCCGGACCGGGGCCGTGGGAGGAGCTACGCCCCCCCAGGTGTCTTACCACCCGTTCTGAATGACTCGGCACCTAATCTACCCCTCCCGGACTCAGGGCCGGATGCCGTCAAGCGCCGCAGCCAAAGTATGGACGGTAGCCGCCACCCCCGGGCCCTGCGACGCTCCCAGTCACTGGAAACGATGCTCAAGCCAATTGAAACCCATTTGCAATCACCCCAGCTGCTACCCCCTTCACCATCGGCCTTCAGTCGGCCGCTATTTAACCTGGGTGGACTATCGCAGCGGTCCCCCCTGGCACCGAAATCCGAAATCGCCGCGCCATCCACCGCCTCCTCGGTCTCCAGTACTTTACCCGATAAATCCCGGATGTTTTCCCAGCGGAGCCCGAGTGGCGACGGGGGTTCGCTCTACCCCCGACCGGTGGATAAGGGCCGTTTTCCACCCCAGGACCAACTGCAGTCCCATTTGCCAAAAAACATTGCCAAGCCGTCTAAGCTTCGGCGTAACCAGCGGCGCCTTACGTTGATTAGTATCCCACCCAGCGGGCAGCCCGCGTACGGCAGCCCCCTGCTGGCCGTACAGGGCACTGGAATGACCTATGCCAATCTCGGAGTCTCACCCCCGGGCCCGGGCCCGGTTCCAGCCCCAGCTCCCCCAGTCTCTTCGTCACCTTGGCGGCCTAGGGACCAACCCTCCCTCCCGGCTTTTCTGGCCAAAGACCACGAGGAATTCGAGCGCCTGGACGACCCGGACTGGCTGCAGAAAAATCTCGCGCGTTCCATCCTAGAGCTTCAGGACTGGGTGAATGTAGTTCGGGACGAATTGGACAAACTGCCCTTTTAGTGACTTGAGAAACCCACCCAACCCCACCTCCCCGCCATGTACAATTCCCTATACCAATTTACACTCACATACTCTCTCTCCCCCTTTCGCTATTGGTTATTTGATGATATAAAATGTTTTTTTATAAAAGGAAGGACCTATTGATTATATTATTTGCTTAACTATTATTGCGATGGTTTATACTATACCACGAAGCATTCAATGAAGCTCTACTTGATCATCCGACTTCGTTGAGGAGGGGGATGAGTGGATATTAAAGTGAATGGTCTTATGATGCCTGCAAGTCAGAATCATTCATAAGCCATATCTGGGGGCTGCGGGGCTATTAGGAGCTACATCGGTAGCACCAAGATCCGGTAGCCGGGTAGAGTTGGCGGTTACCTCGTCTCGCGCAAAAGCTGATAATCTGGATGGGAGGCTCAGTTCCGTTCCCTGGCCATCAAAGTTTCGAGGCTGGGTCGTCATTCGGAAGAGCGGGTCGAATGATACTGAAAAAAATAAATAAAACGGGATATAATAAACGGTAAAACATCAGTTTGAATTGGACGATAACATATGGTGGGTGTAGGGACCTGGGGGTTATATGATTCGAAGGAGGGATAATAATCCGGGCATACTCGGGCGGAACCCACCAACTCTAGCTGCACTTATTATTAGAGTGACATGCCTGAGTGCCCTTCCTAGTTGATTCGATAATGAGAACAACTATTAAATGATGAATGGGAAAATAAACATATTCATAATTCCCTCTGACAATAGTCGAATGGCTAACCTCATTTCCGTTATCAAATTAAAGAGGTGATATTGAATGGAAAGTAGGTTAATATTCCAAGGCAATTTAATGGATGTCGGCGAGATTTACGGTGGAAGGTACATGGCTTTAGCCGTGAAGAAAGAGCTTCCAGTCAATAAAGATGGCTCATCCGATTAAGATGGATACTGCTGCTAAGTGTAGGACATTGACGAGTCTGATGCTAGCCCAATTCCCACTTGGACTTGAGCAAAGGCAAAAGTGAGGTCCCTTTTATCCACGCTGGCATAGTTTCGCTGCAGGGCTATATATACCGTATTCTGGCCCTCGGTTTCTTTTTATCATTACTTCCGCCCCCTTCCACCTGCTTATAGTCTGACAATACCTACACTAGTCCTGCGCCCCCCTCCCAATTTTCATCGCATTCTCAGCACCCGTACTTTCTTTGTAGAGTCTCCCTGACCGATAGCATGTACGTATCTCAATTTGGCTTTGATTGGTCACGCTCAATGGGGAGTCCTCCCTTGGAGGAATATCTGCTACAGAACTCATTTGACATATTGTGCGGTCGCAAGTCCCTGGATTGTGCCCAACCCCACACCCCCAAGAGCCGGGTGATTGACGAAGAAAACATGTGCCGGATCGAGGTCACCTTACCCGGCGTGCCCAAAGATAAAATTACGCTTGAGTGGGATCCCATCGGCACTTTAATAGTTAAAGGGGTCCCCAGGTTTGTCTCGCCGAAGCCCGAACCCAAGCCGACGGGGGCTATCAACCTTGTCCTCGATGCCCCAGAGGCTGATCACAACGCCGAGAAAATTCATACCGCCGAAACCATGTCGCCCGGGGTTTCTGAGGAGTCTTTAATCGGTAGAGTCGACTGCTTCAATGGGAACATTGACGGGGCCCTGAAGGAGCCTGACCAGGGCTCCCCGTTGAAAACGACTTCTGAGCGTCCGATTAGCCCCCCCAAGGGGACTGGTGTCTCTAGTGCAAACTCCCGTCGATTGGAGGGCCAATTCAAGCTTCCCATGCGCGCCCGGATTGCCGATATTGTCGCCCAGTACAGCGACGGGCTGCTGGTCATTTATATTCCCAAGTACAGCTCTTCCATGCGCCGGCCCATCGCCATCACCTAAGCCCCAATTTTCATTTGGAACACTTTCTCTCGCTTTGTTTTTTTATTAGTTGAGAGATCCCCAGCCCCCGCAGATAACATTTGCCGTGGTGCTCGGAACATCGTTTGCACTAGGAGTCTCTCACTAAGCTCGGTAGTTTAATTGGATACTCCACTTACAGGCAATATTCTATAGCCCTTTATAAATCTTGCACAGTTTGGTACAGTAAAGGATTGTGTGAACAAGATGCACTGATGGGCTGTTGCAGCCGCCATGGCCATACCAATTAAACAATATAGTGGGTACCATCTAAACCACCGTCGACAGTGAATCAGTTCGTTGATCAAGGGGGGAGGCATTTAATGGTAGGGTCGATATGGTTAATAAGGTAAAAGAACCCCGAACAGTGAGGCCCGTGAGAGTGTAAAAGTTATACAAAGCGAAATCACAAAATTGATTTGGAAACACTGTCAGGCGGGCTCGTTGGGGAGTCAAAAGAGGTAGAATGTGGGGGAAAAGACTTTGGAGTTGAAAGTCGTCCTGAGTTGCTTAAATTACAGGTTTGGGCAAAGATAATAAGGAAGGAAGTAGGAGGGTCGTAACAATAGGGCCATACAAGTCCCTACTCGCCTGGGGAACTGCATCTACATGGGTATTTCATGAAACTTGAGGATCGCTTCCGCGCATTCTGCAATAAACGAAATATACCAGATATTGGGATCAACCGAAAATAGCAAGGAATTCAGTGCGGTTTCAAAAAGGGGGCACCGTCGTTCCTATAGGGAAGATTAGAAGTAGGCGTGGCCTATATATATATATATGTTCAGCTAAATATAGCTTACCTTCAATGTCGGGGAGACTCAACTCAAATTGCTCCCACCATTTGGCAGTCGACGGTTCCTCGTTCAGAACCCGGAAGGCCAGGTACAGAGCTGAAGCGGCAATAAGCCGGGGCTGATAGATTAAACAGCAGGTGGTTTTGAAGCTGTCGGACGCAAGCGGTAATTGAGAAAAGAACCCCGGCACAAGTAACGCGGAATTTAGTAATTGTTTTAGGTGGCTCTACCCACACTGGGGCAGACCTGGCTGGGTAGTCCTTTGGTTTAAACCGTACTCCCGGGAATCAAGGGACGAGCATCCCAGGGCCAGCCCAATACTCACCAGAGCCAGCGTGGCAATCGGTATTGCAGAACCACTTACCTATCATTGACGAATGCCCACGCGTATTGGGTGACTATTTTCGGGACTGCATCGATTATACCGATTGGTAGAATGACAAAACACATGACAGGGATCCGAATTTGGGTCAGCAATCGCTAGTATTAAAGGAAAAGGAGCGGGCAACGGGGGAAGTGGAAGGCATGCTGGGGACAATGGGAAGTCAATCAAGTGTGGCCCAATTACCTTGTAGAGACTCTTGCATCTGTGTGAGAGGCTTGTAGGGGTGTTGAATAGTGAGATCAAAGCAGTTTGCCTCGAGGAAAATACCCTCCAAAATGACTATGATATTCTGCCACTTGTTGTAATCCTGTGGGTCCATCAGAGTGCGTTAAAGAGAGAGTAATCAATTGGGATATCAACGACAGGTTCATATAGGGGGTTAGCAGGCCTGGTCAGGCCATGGGGTGGGTGGGTGGGTCGAATACTGGTTATGCAACAAGGTTGAGAGACAATGCGTACATACAGTAGATCCTTCGACCAAGGCGGGGGCATCCTTCTTCCGGCTGAAGACCATGTGGACCGCCACGATGACGTCCTTGAGTTTACGGTGCTGTTCCTCGACCTTGGTAGCCAAATAAAGGGACGTGGCGGCAATGTTGTAGGGATTGTATTCCTTTAAGGAGTGACGCATATAGAATCGATGGAACATGGCACAGGCAGTGGCGATGGTGATGTGGGAGAGGCGTAGGGAGAGACCCGCGTAGAAGATATCACGACAGGCCTTGGCCCGGCGGACGGTCTCTTCGGCCGGGGTATTGCCGGACATGACCGAAGGGGTTCCGCCGAAATCCTCGACCTTAAACATCCATTGGTTGTGCGGTGCCTTCATCGTGGGGTTGGACCACCGGGCTGAATCGAGCAGAGGAATACGAAGGCGTGGGCCGGAAATGCAGCAACGGGTGGGAATGGGCCACTTGAACTAGAAACCGAAGAGACAAGGCGAAACAAAGGTAGGAAGGGATTGAACTGCAATCAAAACAATTAAGCGACAAGTTGTCCGGCAGGGCGTGGTATGCTGCCTATATACCTCCGATTACGAAGGAATTGACTTCGGGTAGAAAGCAACTAGAAGGAAATACGAAAGAATAAGAAGGGAAAATCCAAGCGAGCCACCAACAACCAGGGTCACAATGCCTTCACCAAGCCCCTTTCTCTTCTACATGGTCAGGGAATCCCTTTCCCTCCACTGTACTCACGAATCCACGGTACAAGCCAAGCGGCTGCTCTTCTGACGCTATGCTAGATGGACCGATAAGCAGGCAGCTCTCCCCTCCAAACTAGATTCAAACTAGAAAATATATTCTCGACCATCTGCCTTTGTTCCATCCTTGACTAATGAGCCCCAAAGCCCCGTCAACCTCGGGCCACCTGGCCTTCCTGCGCGACCTGTTCTGGTTCAGCACCTTCACCAAGCTGCTGTTGTTTGCGGCCTACCGTTCGACTGACTTTGAGGTGCACCGCAACTGGCTGGCCGTCACCGCCAGTCGTCCCTTGGCCGAATGGTATACCGACAGCACCAGCGTCTGGACCTTGGACTATCCGCCCTTTTTCGCCTGGTTCGAATGGACGCTGGCCCAAGTCGCCCGTTTGTTCGACCCCCGTATCCTGGTGGTGTCCGCCCAACCCTATGACAGCCCCGCCTGCGTGTTCTTCCAGCGCCTTTCCGTTCTGGTCACGGAGCAGGTCCTCGTGGGCGCCCTGGCCCGCTACCTGTGGTTGAGCCACCCCCAGCACTACCACGGCCGCACGGTGGCCGCGCTGGTCCTGCTGTGTCCCGGGTTTTACATGATTGATCATATCCATTTCCAGTATAACGGCGCCCTATTCGGCCTCCTGGTGATATCGCTGCTTTACCTGCTCCACGGCCGCCCCATTGCTGGAGGGATCGCCTTTGCCGCGCTGCTCAACTTTAAGCATATTTTTGCCTACATCGCCCCGGCCTATTTTGTCTATCTACTCAGCGGATATTGCCTAACCTACGCCCCTAGCTGGGCAGAGGTGCTGAAACGACTGAGTCAATTGGGCGGGGCCGTGTTGGCCGTATTTGCCGTCTCGTTCGCCCCCTTTGTATACTACCGCCAAATTCCGCAGCTCATCACCCGGCTCTTCCCCTTTAAGCGAGGGCTGTGCCACGCCCTGTGGGCCCCCAACTTCTGGGCCCTGTACTCGGCAGCAGATCGGATCTTGCTCAAGTTACTGTCCCGCCTTGGCTGGTCGTCGGTTCCCCTCCGGGACACCCTATCAGTCACCCGGGGCATCGTGGGCGATGTCGCCTTTTCCGTGTTACCCGAGGTTTCTTCATCGACCACCTTCATTATCACAGTGGCGACCCAACTACCTGGCCTCTACCGGTTGTTTCGCGCTCCCCAACCGGCCAACTTCCTCAAGTGCGTGGTTCTGTGCGGCTATACGTCCTTCCTGTTCGGCTGGCACGTTCACGAAAAGGCCTACTTACTCATTACCGTGCCGCTCACCTTCTTGGTCCGGCCGGGCGACCAGCAGCTCGTCAGGATCTACTTTATCGCGAATCTGGCCGGCATGACGGGACTGTTTCCGCTGCTCCACCATGCCATGGAAACCCCGCTTAAATTCATGCTGGCCGCCATGTGGTCCGTGGTCACTTATTACGCTCTGGAACTATGGCGGAGTTACTCGCACCAGGCACTGAAGGCCAACTGGGGCACAAACTCCTTCTGGCCTTGGTGCGAGGTGTTGTATTTATTGGGCACGGCCGTCATTCAAGTATACATCACGGTTGGGCACCCGTTGGTCCTGCACTGGTACCCTAGTCTCGAATTTCTCCCTATTTTCCTGACCGCCGGTTATTCAGCCATTGGCTTTGTATATACCTGGGTAGGGTTTTACATGTGGGTTTACGAACTCATCTAGTCCCCCGAGTAAAAAATCCCATACCACAGTTCCTTTCTCCACTTCTTGACCTTGGCGCTCCGCCTATTGGGGAATATTGCGGGGTCGCCGTATTGTTTAGCATATTACCAGAACCGGTTATTGCTAGTTGATTTTATTACTTAATCCCGATAGAATGTAGAAACCCCCTCGCTTAATAAATATGAGGGTGGCCCACTGAGTTGGTCCAATACCCTTTTCCCAATTGGGTCATCAAACCAATCCCTTATAGCAAAGTGGGGAAAGGTAGCATCAATCAAACCCCGGCGGATTACGATTCCGACTCGGGAAAATTTGGGGCGGAGCGGCCTACTACTTCTGGGCAGCGGCGGCGAAGCGCTCCTCGACGTTCTTCCAGTTGACGACCTTCCAGATGTTGGTCAGGTAGTCGGGCCGCACGTTCTTGTACTGGAGGTAGTAAGCGTGCTCCCAAACGTCGATACCCAGCAGGGGCACCAGGTGGGTGAGCGGGTCCTGGTTGGGGCAAGTGGCGATCTCCAACGACTTGGCGTTGGCATTGTAGCCCAGCCAGCCCCAGCCCGAGCCCTGCACGGCGGCGGTTTTCGTGTTGAACTCCTTGGTGAAGGCCTCCAGACTACCCCATTTGGACTGAATGGCGGTGAGTAGGTCGCCCTTGTCGAGCTGACCACCCCCCGCCTTGATGGGGGCCAGGTTGGTCCAGAAGATGGAATGGTTCACGTGGCCCCCTCCGTTGAACTTGAGCATGCCTTGCAATTCGATCTCGGCAGCCAGGTCCTGGCGGTGGCGGGCTTCGGCCAGCTTCTCCTCGGCCAGGTTGAGGCCATTGACGTAGGCCTGGTGGTGCTTGTCATGGTGGAGACGCATAATTTCGGTGTTGATCACGGGCTCCAGGGCATCGTAGTCGTACGGCAGGTCCGGCACGGTGTGCTTCTGACGCACCGGGACCGCCTGGGCGGCCAGGCTGCGAGAAAGCAGCGGGCGGGTAGCAAGACGAGTGGACTGGCGCAACATGGTAGAAATGAGACCCTAGTGGCGTAAGGCGAAAGAAGTAGGGAATGGGAAAGTGAGTGAAACCAGAGGGTAGAGATATAATAAGCCAGAGAAACAGAGAAGGAGCTGTATTATAAGACCCACGGTGGAATCACCCCTGGGTAATCAATAATATACCGCGGGATGGGTGTGACTCGGTTGGTGGAGTGGCTCTGATTTAACTCTGCTGGCGGTGGTGGGATTGGAAGCTTCGTCACCACCATCACCATTGTTTTCGTCCGACTAGACGTCACCGCCCCACTATCATCCCTTTCGTCGGCCGTCACACGAGCCCTGTGATTGGGGCGGCTTTACTTTATTATCTATCATTTAAGGCACGGGTTTTATTAATAGGCCCGTTTGATCTGATAATTATAATAGGGCCAAGTGATGCTGACTCTGGCCATCCATCAAATACTGTAACCATCACATGCTATAATTTTGCCAGGATCACCACTGGTATGTCCTGTGGGTTAGGCCTTCGCCGACGGTTTTGTCGCCCGAGTCCCGAATATACTACTACCAACCCGCACGTTGGTAGCCCCCAGCTCCAGCGCATGCTCATAGTCGTGGGACATGCCCATGCTCAGCTCAAGGGGGCGTCCGAGGGAAGTCGATAACTGAGTTTGCAGTCCGACCAGTGTCTAGTGACAACAAAAAAATTAGTGTAGGAAGGTACGTAAATTTAAATAATTGAGCTCAGACGAGAGAAATCGGCCGCATTATATCACCCATATTGGGTTAGAATAGCACGCTAGGATAACCCATTTGACTACCATAAAAAGAACGCCGGACCTTCAACATCTACATCATGTTTTTTGCTGGCATGTGCCAGGAATAAGGATCCTTGGAATAGTTCATATTCTCCGACATCTAATTCGGTCACCACTTACTTGAAAATCGGGGTTGGGGACCTGGCCACTGTGGGCAACAGACCCAATAGTCATGAGGCCCAAGAGGTTCAACGAAGAGCAGTGCTCAATGATAAATCGACACAATTCCTCGCAGTTGGCAGGAGCAACACCTCCCTTGTCTAGTGTGCAGGCATAGCACCGTACAATGAATGGTTAGATAAAAATATAGTTACACTGATTCACCCGCACGGATAAAACTGGCATAATAAAATACCCATTAATAGGTGAAAATAAAATAGATTCACTTACTCTCTTCGTTACTGGTGTTGACTTGGACAAATATATGAACTGGATTGGATCGACCCTTACAGGCCGCATTCAAAGCTTCCGCTCGCTTGACAGTATCCACGGTTTCAACGGCCCATAGATTAGGCACAGCTAAGGGTAAATTATAGGTGTAGGGCGTGACTGCGTGTAATTTAGTGACACGGGTAAGTCAGGATCAATTGACTAATGTCTAACAACGGCAGATAAGAACGTTAAGAAATAATAGATACGATGCCCACTTACATGCTAGTAGCTTGCTCTTGTTACTCTGAAGCTGCCCAATGTAATGCCAGCGAATGTCTTGGGGGAGCTATTGTTTGGATTGAAATAGTAGTACAAGAGAGAAACCAATCACAATGCCCATGTTCAACTAAAATTGAAAAATATATACACAAGACCTAGTGGTAGAAATGATCCCCTTTGACCTGTCTGTTGAAGAATGGCAAGGCATTGCCTATACCTTGCCTATAGATTAAGTTTCCGATACTGATGTGACCCATTCCCTGTGGAATAGACTAGACCGCACGGGATACGCTGGGGTTTGAACATAGCCAGGCAAACTTCAGCCCCTGGTAGTACATTGGAACTTAGCTGATCTGACCTACCTTGGCGCTCTTTTCAACCAGCTCTTGAATCTAAATCGTAGAGCAGGCGTAATGGGATCATTATAAAAACACAGTATGATGTAAGAATCGATTATTTTCCGGGCGACTCCAGGCTGGAAATGTAAAAACTCCGGTAGCTGCCAATATTCGGATTAGGCTCGATTGGGTAGTGATTGTCTTACATAGTTTTCGCCGAAATGGCGCTGACCCACGTTGTAAGCCTCCAAAATGGCCTCTACAGGCTTGGTCTTACTAACAGCGACTAGACGGGCCTATGTGATGCCGATGGAATGCCCAACAAAGTAAAGATGATCAATAGAAAATAGGTCCGCGACGAAGATTAAAATTGGGTTCGGAGGTTAATACCAAATATATGGTGGAGCGGCCTTAGCCCCCGCTGGTCTCAATACTGAGGGCAATATTCCCAGCGGGCTAGGGAATGCCAGGGAGAGACTGTCAGGCAAGTGTGACCCATTTCAAAGTCCTAGGGAACCTACCGAGTCGGCGGTTCGGGTACGTTGGACGGTATCCAAAACGGACCGTAACTGCTGCTGAATATCGGGCATGGTGGAAAGTGGTTTGCGTTGGATGAAACAGGGAGTTTGTCGACAAGAATACTGGAGAAGGGGCCGAATAAAGTACATGAGTTGGGTGGATTAGCCCAATACCTGGAATATGGAGTAGCTGGGTAGTAGGGAGAAGGAAGGCACGGGAGTGATTAGGTTGGGCGAGACTATTCTATTCTATTGGAAGGAATGTGGCCTAATTGTAGAGGGGCACTTACTGTACTACCTGGTAAACCCGACGCCATCCACTGGGAATTGTACCACTCCATCTCTCGAGTTGACTGCGCCCACTAGACCCGTGTGTATGTCTCTAGGTCTTAGTCTTAGCTCCATGTCCCATCCCGAAATACATAGACCCATTAGTTTTCCAGCGACCCACAAGGCAGTCGACTATTATGAATATCATCAGAGGAGCGGAGTACGTTTATTACTAGACAAACACCACCTACTGAAATCTAGTTAGATAGAGGGGGGCGGAGCCCCTACAGCCCAGCGCAACACACCAATATGGGTAGAAATCCGGCAAAAGCCATTTCGAACTATAATTTAGAAGGAATGGGATACGCCTGGCTGGAGGGGGAGGATGAGCAAATAGAAAATGAGTAGGGGTCGGCGTTTAACCGGATAATAGCAGGAATTACAGTTTAAGAATGAGAAAAAGGGGAGCTGGGTTTGGGTTTAGAGAGCAGATTGGAGTTGTAACGTCCACCCCCCCCAATGATGTGGGGTAATACAAATCAAAGACTGTGGCGGTGGATAAGGTATCCTCTTCCCCTTAGATACATTTAAGGGGTGGGGTATAATAATGACGAGCAACAGAAACAGGAATGGAGAGAATGGAATGAGGGCGATACATCGGTTGGGGGCGGGGCATTGCGCAGCCGCGGGAGTCGGGCGAACGGAAATCACTACAAGTAATAAAGAAGATTAATTACAACAGCCGTTCTGCTTGAGATACTGGCTGGCGGGGTTGGCAGCGCCGTTTCCGGAGTTACTAATGTCAATATTGGCCGTTTGGTTGCGGTTCTGATTTCGGGATTCGTCGGAATCAATCAGCCGCTTCTTGATATCCCTAGAGAATGGCGGTAGTAATCCATTGGAACAGGCGTGTCCGTGGAGGGGGAATGGAAATTATACCGAGATAATATCACAGTGGGGAAGGTAGATGATTAGTAGTGGGGTGGACTGCCATATAACTCACTTTAAAAAGCATCTCAAGAGGGTTGATAATGGTAATGAAGGAATAAGCCCTGGGTGAACCAATGAATGGTTTTAGGGGGGATATTTCGGGAGAGATATTGTATGGTGGGCAACAACTGACCTGGCAAGAGAGAAGAAGGCCTCATCGACATTGCTGTTGGACTTGGCGCTGGTTTCGAGGAAGCTGATTTGATGTTCATCAGCCAACGCCTGTCCCTGTTCTTTGGAGATAACCTAGGAGGAGGAGAAGGGGGGTAATTACAATCAATACGCCATGAGGATAAATAAGAAGGTATGAGAAGTAGTGGATCGAGGCAGAATGGGGGCTGGATAGGCATAAGGAATTTCGGGTATGGGTAGAATCAAGATAAAAGTACCTTTTTCTCGGTCATGTCACATTTGTTACCGATTAGAATACGGTTCACGCCTTCATTGGCGTGCTGCTCTACATTACGAATCCAATTTTGGATGTCTAGAAAGATGGGCCGACGATTTCGTTAGGACACGTAATCAAAGATCAGGGATATGGATTGGTTAGACACGCGTGGGGTGATGCTGCATTATACTAATTAAAAGAGAAGGATCCCAGGAGACATGCTGAAACGAAGCACTTACTGTTGAATGACCGCTCGTCGGTAACGTCGTAGACCAACAGGATACCCATCGCACCACGGTAATAGGCTTTAGTGGCGAATGCCATCCGGGCCAGGAGCGGTATCGGGGACGGGCAAAGGGGGATCATAAGCGTGCAAATAAAGGTGGGGGAAATGATTTAGTACGTTAGCAGGTCAGATGGACTGGCCGTTCGTTACCTGCCCCCAAGGGGGTGATTTACTCGATAGAAGTGGGGAGGGGCATACTTACCGGTGGTAATGGTACGGAAACGCTCTTGACCGGCGGTATCCCATATCTGGAGCTTAATGCGCTTGCCATCGAGCTCTATGGTGCGGATTTTGAAGTCAATACCAATGGTAGTAATGAACGACGGAGTGAACGAGTCATCGGAAAACCGGAGCAGTAGACAACTTTTGCCGACACCTATTAGAACAAGGGGCAGATGCAGAGACAACAAGCCTTGGTGAGTGAGAGGGAGTCAGAGTGGACGGGTACAGCTGGCGAGGTGGGGGGGGGTGGTGGTGACGTGGCCAGGGCAGGGCAGGGCAGGACAGGGCCTGGACTTACCCGAGTCGCCAATGAGCAGTAGTTTGATTAGATAGTCGTAGCTGGCGCTCTTTCCGGAGGACATGGCCGAAGTGTGTGTGTATCTGCGTATGTGTGAGAGAGGGAGAAGGACTATGGAACAACCACAACAGAGAGTAGAATGTAAGAGAAGTATAACTGAGAGATGCCCGTTGAACGAAGCGATCGTTAGTAAAGGAAAGTAAAGTAGAGTAATGGCAATCTAGGAGATAATAGCGGCGGCTGGGAAACAAGAACGGAAACAACAATCAAGCAAAGGTAAAGGTCAAGTAAAGGAGGAGGAAGAGGAGGAGGAAGGCTTAGAAGGTCATATGGTTGTTGCATCTCTCCCCCACCTCACCCCACCCCCACAGCCCCGCCTCTCCTCCCAAACCAAGCCCCCTCTAATACTTTCTAGTATTATTAGCATAGTATTCGATACACATACATATATCCTTTTATTTCCATTGCTCTTTATCTAGTCTGCCCCGGAGGATAAATAAGACCTATTAGTCCACGCCAGTAATTCACTCTCTCAGCTAAGAAGAGAAACAGAGAGGGAAAGGGAGGAGGCGCCGCAAGGGTCCACCACCGCCGCCCAGCATGACGCCAAGAGGGGGTTTACTCACTCTCTCTCTCTCTCTCTATTACTATACTGTGCCTCAGGCCGAGCTGCAGGTGGGCTGGGCACGGGGTTTAAGAACCTATCACCACCCCATTCTTCCTATTAGCTGGAGAGTTACCAGAGGAGCCCCTCCCCCCTATTTCACCCGCCCAAGCCTCTGGTTTGGCTCATGTAACAACTAATTAACTAACTATAACTAGCCAACTACTGGTTGTAATTGAAAGGATGACCCTGTTGGAATACCATCAGGTCGCCTCCTCTGATATACCCCAAGTACTGTAGGCAGTCACCTCACGCCATTGGCGGCTCCTAATTCCGAGGCTCGGACTGGCGGGGAGGCCGTCTCGACCTGTCGAACCCTTACGCCGACTTCATCATCGTCGATCACTTCCCTAATGGAAGAGGCTAATCATTAGAGACCCCCGCAATGCTTTCCCAGTTATTATTGATTATATTACTCAATACAGGCGGGTCTCATGACATGACACGATCCGCCCAGGGCTTATTATCCCCCATTCGTACTAGTATTTCGTCCATTTAAACCGCTGTCCATAAAAAATATAGTCCAACGCAGCTTATTAGTATGGCACGCATACATAATATATCTTCTAGTAGCGCTGCCATTTGACAAAGCACGCTGCACTGGTGATGACGGGGGGGGGGGCTCCCCGCCCACGCACCATTCATTACGCCCAGTCATTATTGCGTTTCCACCTGGTTGCCTGCTCCACGCTTCTGCCGAATTCCTGGCCATGGTTTGGCTATTTCCCCCCTGTCTATTACCAAATCAGGGCCATGGTCGATCCTCGTAGACAGTACGTCGTATGCCGGATGTGTAGTGCGGCAATAGAGGCCACGGCTATGGGGCTCTAATTAACGAAGCCGCTATTTATTACATTAGTAGTAGGAGTAGTGGTAGGTAAAGTCATGAAATATAATCGAGCGACCGGCTCGTTGGCTTGGGTAGGTTAAGGGCGGGGCTATAGAATAAATGGGGCAACCCTACTTTCAACTCTCTTACTAGACCATCCTTTCATCTGCCCTTTAATTTTCTCTTCCCCACTCGCTTAACCATGATCCTTTCTCTGTACATCATCAACAAGGCAGGAGGCCTAGTATACCAGCGCGATTTCAACGAAGGACTCCAGCGCCTGTCGAGTAACGATTACCTCATTCTGGCCGGCACCTTCCACAGGTAAGCGACCCTTGTCTCTGTCCCCAAGTGCCTTTAACCACCTTTCTATACTTCTCTTGAGTCAACCAGGGGGCCCCCGTCACTCACCACTTGCCCAGCGCTGCACTACACCCCCCTTCCTACCTACCCGCCAGCATCCACGCCATCACCTCGCGTATATCCCCGACCGGCAACTCCGACGGCCTGGACCTGCTCGAGGCCGATGGCTTTAAACTCCATTGCTTCCAAACTGTAACTGGTAAGTTTGACCACCCCTACCCCTTTGACAACCAATGTCTTTATAATATATATATATATATTGAATAGGGCATTATCCGATAATACGGCGCCAGTCCCTGCGACCTGGCCCGTCGTCGCAGCTTCATAAACTAGCCGAGCCCTCGACCACCATGAATCAGTTAATACGACCCGTAGCATAGTCCCATTTTTTAGCCTGTATCTAATCCACCCCACCCCGTGCCCCCTACTTACCCTACATACACGGCCCCCTCCGCCTTCGCCAACCAGGTACCAAATTCCTACTGGTGACAGACCCCTCCCACCACAGCGTTGACGGTATCCTCCGCAAGATTTATAATCTGTATAGCGACTACGTCATGAAAAATCCGTTTTATACCCCCGAAATGCCTATTCGTGTAGAGCTCTTTGATCAGAACCTTATTCGGGCTGTCCATACAGCATTGTAAAATAAATATAACTATCACCACGATATCTACCACTATTTCCAAACCGTCCGGTAATTTCTACACTTGGGAGATGGCCATGTACTTTTATCACCCATAGAATTGGGGTATTATTCACGTCCTTTTATTGCCATAATTACGTCTTTCTGCCCTCAACAGTTTCAACACGGATTCTCGCTGGCGCGCTGAATTAATACACCGGGCTGTGAGGATTCCAGCCACCTAAAGGCTTTGTAATGGGTCGGCCTTAAGGTCTACACCCACCTGTTCGTCGGTTTCGATGCCGAGCTCTTCCTACATATATGTATGGCATCACCGGTATTCAATTAGAAAAGTAAGTGTACGGGTATTATGGTGAGGCTCTTTGGGCTGTAGGGTGGATACAACTATGATATAGTAAACAATGACCATGGTCACCTCTACACCTGGCTTACCATAAAGTCCTTTCGGTTACCGGGCATATGCTCTGTGATGGCATCGAAAATGTCTTTAAACTATGAGGAATATAGTGCAATATAAATAGTGAGGAAGTCTTGTATTTTAAAAAACAAGGTAGAGTTCAATTATCTCAAAAATGAAGGCGGCCAAGCGCCGGGAACCAGGTCAAGATCCACCAGGGCCATGTCACAAGCTGTCAAATAAGAACGCCATGTTCGAAAAAACAGACCTAAGTTTCCTCTGTTCTAGAAGCCACGGCCAATTCCGCCCCGACTTACCATGGTTTTACGCCTTTTCCAATGCTTTCGATTATCATCATAGGCTCGGTCGATTCGTTTCTTGTCATCTTCGGACATTACATTTTCCCCGGAGCGAAGAACGGCTAGGCGTTCCTCAAAGCCAGAATTCTGTATTTCCGCATTGGCAAATGGAAGAGTAGAAAAACATCATACACCAAAGAAAGACGGGCAGTTAAATATAAATTCACCGTGGCTGTGGAATCCCGAACACTCAGTTTGTGCAATGGTCCCTTCCTGTAAGGCAAAAACGGGTATTGGTGGGGCCAGCGTGTTGCCCCCAGAGAGCATGTCGATAGCAGAAATACCAAAAAAAAACCCCCGAGGTATACTCACTTCTTCCATAAGCGTAGCAGTCCGAGCCTGTATCTGTTCGTTGGTGAGGGAGCTATTAAGGCCTTGGTAAGTGGTGTTAAGTTGTTTGTTATCCTCCCGCTGCTCAATTATTTGGGCCTTTAGTTCCTCAATACGCTGGTCCATTTCCGCGAGTTCATCTGGAGATGGTGCCTCTTGGTCATCCTGAAATAGTCAGGATACGAATGTATTTAAAAGGGCGTGGTTAGATCATTGAAAAATTTCGACAAGTAGGCGGTAGCTATAGCATCGGGCTCCATGAGCGATAAAGGGCACCCATTCCAGCCAATCTGGTCAATTCGGGTTCAAATGTGCCGGATACTTACTTGTCGGGCCACGTAGACCACCTGCTTGCCATAGGTTTTGCCATGAATTTCACTGCGCTCTTGCAGTTGTGTAAGCAGTTTCTGGATAGCCCCTTTCGTTAAGGCGCCATGCAAATTGTGGGTAATGTCAGCTAGATGGATGGGGTACAATATGCGCATTCCAAAGTGTATTCATTTAGTGACATTAACCTCTAGGCTATCGAAAAGCAGTCAGCAATTGGCAGCTGGGTTTGAAACATGAAAGCATAAAGTTAGGGCTTACTGGCGCTGTATGGTCGGTTTGTTTTCCGGAGGTAGTCTAATACAATCTGTTCGCCTGAATACAAGGAAGGATATAGTAAGTCCGGCGATTGTTGAACGATAATAAAGGTTAATGAAGGGGTGTGGAAAAACATTGCTCAGGAGGCCTGGTATATACGCTATCAGTCACCGGATGGTTGCAGGGGATTAATGGGGGCCCTATTTGAGTTCGCCCGGAGCCGAGTCTCCCTTTTAATTCCAGCGGAAGCCATTTCTCGGTCAGCGCGTCTAGCCTGGAATGCTGGGCACCTACCCTCGGTTGCCTTGGGCTGCTTCTTGGCTGGAGCCATCGTGGTTGAGGGGAATGGAGCTTGGAGCTTTGGAATGAACTTATAGGGGGGAAATGCAAACTAATGCTAGGTTTGACGAGAAAAAGGGAATGGAGCAAAGTGAAGTGAAATATGCTAAGCCAGCGGAATCGTGGAGTACGACACCTTGCTAGTTTGGTGTTCGCTTGCCCTCATGCATAGAAGCAGTCTAATGGGCTACTCTTTCTAACGACTGCGGCATGATAATAGTGGTATGCCCTGGCTCTCATTAATGTGAAAGTGTAGGTCCTTCTCTCCTGTAAGCCTAATACACACTACCTATTATGCCGATTCCTCCTAATCATTAGCTACTAAGTATAGCCCCATTCTTTTGATCACGTGGCCTTAGATTGGGCTTAAAGGCAGAGAGAGTCGAACTCAGGTGTTCCGCCAACACCGTCCAAAAGCCCTTGGATAACTGTGCATTTCAATTGCCCAGCGATATTCAAAGCAGCCAAATTCACGCCACAGCTAGTTTATATTAACCGTTAAATATTCTTTATTGTCCAGTG
>JANBQC010000159.1:0-49954 GCA_027576995.1 Dimargaris cristalligena
GGAGATGGTAGAAATAGCAAATGACTAATTTGTAAGACGAATGGTTGGAACTGCAGAGAGAGCGGGGAAGGTGTGGGTTATACTATATATACATACGGGGGGGGGGCAGTAATGGCTATTCGATTGTTTACTTAGAGGATATTATTTCGGTTGCTGCTCTCAAATCTAGGGAAGTGGGTTTACGCTCACTGATCCTCATTCACAACGACAGTCTAAGCGGCCTAGGGGATTGTGGGGAGACGTTCATTCCACTCTCTGTCCAAGGCGGAAGCCGCATAGCGTAGGGGGTGGGCTGAAAAACCCATACAATGTAATGTGTACAATCATTGAGTTAATGAGATATGTTCAATTGAATTGTTCACTTCACACTACCATGGTCCGGGAACAGGTAAGTCATTCTGGCCATAATGGAAAGATTAACCTACTTGTTTATCCGCAATGGACGCCCTAATCCCCCTTCTCCCTTCTCCAATTTGGATGCCCATATGACTGCGTCTATATGGTGGGTCAGTGTCTTTCAATATCGTCTGTTAACACACCCTAGGTATTTTTAGAGCAAGGTAGTTCACATTCACTAACGCTCACAAAAACCTTACGGTAAAATGATTGGATTCCACGCCATATTGACACTCTAGCTTTAAACTGGGGAGAATGGCATAGTATCCGGTTAAGAATTTAACGAATAGCACGGACGTTTTGCTAGGCCATTTCGGTTACCTACCAACATTCAGTTTTTATCTCTCAGTAGCGACAATGGTGCTTTCCAGAGACCTGATCCTTGGCCTATTTGTGTAGTCACGCACCTGTTTTAAGCCACAGAAGCGGGATACGGTTTATTAAAAGGACTTTTTATACGTTGGGCTGGTCAAGCTCGTATCTAAAGGCATTTAGTGATCGACGACGCACCTGGGGTATTGAACAAAGGATGGGAAGTGCAGGGGGGGCGTATAGGCAAGATTTGACTAGGATGGGGAGGGTGAAAATAAGAGGGAACAGCTGGACGAATAGGGTGCAAGAAACACGAATGGTAGATTGTAAAATTATCATTTTGGGGGGCTTTATGGTTAGTTTTAAACCAAATGCTAGTTTAGGTCACAAAGTACATTTAGCTATTGGGTAATCCATTCCCCCTACCTACCGTGGATATCCATACTCACCATTTCAGTTCTGGTACACTTATTGAAAAATATATCAAGACAGGTAGACTATTATATCATGTTTCAGTCCAATTATGCTGGTTTATTTAGTTATTTTTTATCCTTTTTTTAACCCCCCACAATGCCCTATATTGACTATAGTATTCGATAAAAATAACTACCTAGAAGCATCCACCATCCTCTAGCAGCTTTCCTCCTTTACTTACCAGTTTTTTTGCTTCGTCTTTATATTTCAACATATAAAAAAAATTGAGCCACACGTGAATATGAGACTACGAACGGAATGAGCTTGATATAACATAGGTAAACAATTGCTCAGCTTTGTGAAAAACGGGGGGAAATATATTGAAGCGGTAACCCCAATCTTTTAAACCGAATAGGTAAAAGTAATATCACAAATGATCACAAGAAAATGAGAATACTGACTATGGAGGAATTCTAGTCGCAAACACCGACTGAGATAAACGGTCAAAATAGGTGATAAGGGCAAAATGGGACTGTAGGACTTTGTGAATTACATATCCACGTCAGGTTCGAATGATTCTGGTGCTGGAATACTATGCGCAGAGTTATCTAGCTAAGCACATTGGTGTAAGCATGCGCTTGACCGGCCTTGTTTTCCCAGAAATCAGTCTAGCGATTGGAAAAGTCTTCGCGGGAATCTTTCAAAATATCATATGCTTGCACAAAGCGATGCTCGCCGCCATGTTGGCCATAGGCCACGGCAATGATACGCTGAATCTGGTCGTATAGCTTAGGATCCGATAATTGCGAACCAAGTCCCCAGAGGTTTTTGTAGTATGGCCAAGGGCTTATATCAGCTGAACCGGTTAAATTGGCATCTTCAAACTCTGGTCGGAGGACAGCCACTGCCATTCGAAGACTACCACCATCATCAGTAAACCGAAGCTGTTCGATAATAAACAGCATGTGGGAAATGCCAATCAATTTACCCGTCTCGGTCAAGACGTCAAATCGGGTTGGGGGGCAATTCAGAATGTTTTCCAAATAGTTGGCACTATGAAATAGCTCGAGGGCCCTTAGTTCAAAGGCTAAGCCGCACTTTCCGTCCAACGGGCGACTGGATGTTAGGCGTTTTGCATCTCGTACATCCGAAACACCGGGTAAGTTTAATAACAGCTCTTCTTGACGAGTCACGGATGCTAGAATCAGGGCCCACCGCTGGATCTTCGACGCCGTGATCGAAAAACGAGCCGGCCAGGGCCCATTTAAGTATACCTGTAGTCCCTCTACGAAGGTGACCAAATCTTTATCTCGGCCCGTGGTAGCTAAGCGCGACATCATAATGGCCGCTGTACAGCCGTACAGGTGGCTGTAGACATGGGGGGGGCGCCAATCCGCGCTAGGATCCCGGAAGATAGTGACCCACTCACGCAATAAATCCACTCGATCGAGTTTTGAATTAGAGGGTACCGGCCAATCCTGTGAAGCTAGTTTTAAGAGGGAGCGATCCGTTAAGGTTTTGAACACCTCCAAAACACCTTGTCCATCGCCCTGGCTATCGACTAGAGCAAAAAGGGGTAACTCATCGATTAGGGTCGCCCGAGAGAGCTTCTCCGGGTCAATAAACTGCCATCCGTTCATCGCTAAAAGTGAATTTCCCCGGAAATTCAATATAAGAGTCTGCAACTCACGAACTGTAGAAAGCCGCACCACGTTAAGTCGGCTACGGACGGAGTCCTGGAAAAGGCGCATAGGTACTTTGAATTGATTGCCAAAGAGGTTGAGCAGGCTACCCGCGATTTGGTGGTAGAGAAGCCGGTGCCAAGCGTGAAATGTTGCTTGAATCTCACCGTGCGACAATGAGCCGGTATTATGGTATTTTTGGAGGTTATATTGCAAGCCCCAGTAGGTTTGCTGACGAAATCGGATTAAAAAGTGGGGAATGATTAGTTCGGGGGGTACTGTATATATGGATGCCCCCTCTAAATCAAATACAGACCGTTAACAAATGATGTTAAATACTGATGTTTCCCAGCTGAATTAAGGCAAGTCCGTATTAGCCTAGGCACTTCAAAAAGTTCTGGGTTATTATATATAAATAAGGTACCGCATTAGTCCTATGCAAGAAGATAACACCGATAATTTCAATATAACTTAAAAATACCGGAACCAACGCCTACCTCGATTCCACGCTCAATATAACTGGTGGCATGCATAGCGATCACTTTGGAGGAACCCAAGAGCTCGGAGCGAGAGCGGCGATTATAAGAATATTTTATGATCAGGCTCAGTAGCTCGGTGGGCAGGGTCGTTAGTCGATTCACTAGAGGGGGAATGCTGGGGGCTGAGCTGTGGTGGTTCATATTGGGCCGTTGACCGGCCGGTGCGGACGAGTTAGCGGAGTCCTCTTCCACCAACTCCGGCCCAGTATACCCCGTCAGAGCCGGGGTGTTACTGGTACTGGGTTCGCTCCAAGCCGGATTATTTAAGGCATTTGCGGATATAGGTAGGCCAGTTAGTACCAGAAGGTTTGAGCCGAGGTAGAACGTGGCTAGACCAACAATGCTGGGGTGCCGATATAGCATGACGAGAGGGGCTTGGTTAAGGGCGAGAATTACCGGGCTTCGACGGGACCACTACGGACATACCGGGTGAAATGGATACAAAAGAGATATGTCGGGAACGCAGTTCCAGAGATGCAGGTTTGTAAATATGAAAATGTGATTTTCGATCCGCTCGTAATTTAAGAGGAAAAAGTAAGATTAAAGGTGCAGCACGCCATTAATTCCCCTCGGGCACATACCATCCCCATTTATAAACCCTTGCGGCCCTTTCATTGGTGTTGCCTGTAGTTGGTAAACAAAGCTAATGGCTAGACTAGACGTCCTCTAGATACCCCAACCCGAATTAGTATGGAAAGGAGTGTGTGTCGGCCGTTAAAGCGCCGCAGCCAACATGTCGCATAACACCCGGCCACTGATGGGCTGTGCCAAATGGGTAATACACGTCCCCAAAATGTAACCATGGTTATATATGACATTCATAGGTCCCAAAATTACCTACTCTTTCGTCTACAGCCCGTTTCATAATATCTCTGACTTTGTTCGTCTATATACTAGTTACATGAGTTTGTTGGACACTTATCGTTGTATTCATGTAGGTATAGTGCTATAGAGAGCATATTGAAGAGGGTATTTTATGGCCACCTAGGGCGGTTAATCATAGAGGAGAGGATAGGGCAACGGGGCCTTTAAAGGGGTAAGGTGAGGAATAACAATATATTTCAAGAAGCGGATAGATTTTCCGGGGATGGCAATGAGCGCGGGATAGAAATGAGGCCATGGGTTAAGCTGGCCAATTTTACATCTATACTCTTGGAGGAATAGCACTTGTAAATAAAAGCCAATACCAGAGACACTTGAAGGGGGGAAGGAGTCGGCCGAAACTACCGGTACTTGTCAACAATGTGCATCAACCCTTGAGCTCGGTAATGGAGTTGCGCAGACCTGGAGTGGGACAGCCCCAAGTTGTGAACATGACAAATATTACTGATCGTGGGGTGGAGATGATAACACACTAGCGGCTGAACTGGTATTACACTCAAGCCTAGCTGGGCTGGGAATTACCATGATTGCCGAGTAGGGCGCTTAGTTCTGGCGACGGAATTATTATTAATAGAATAGGCGAAATTTCAGATATATAATTCGGAATTTCGTTACGACGTGATGATGCCCCATTTACAGCCCTATTGTCTAGTATGGCTGATAACTAACTGGTCATTATTATTGCATTGCTCTTCGGGCATTGCCTTTTCCTCGGAGGGGTCGGATAACCACATCATTATTTGGGCAATGGGCCCTTTCCGGCGGTTGCGCTGGTAAGGAAAGCCCGAAGAGAGTTTACGAAAGAAAGCACATACTTTACAGGATGAACCTCCTATAGGCTTGAGGTTAGCCTTGATGTATTGCCACCGCTTCTGGGGGACGTAAAGAGATTGACTGTGGTGAGAGTATCGCTCACACTTTGTGCCTTTTCACCTAAGCCGGCTCATGTGACTGCCCCCCCCTCGCCCTATAGGAATAGAGAGCCCACAGCCACACACACACACATACACTTACCCCTGACCGAAGGATACTCCCACTGCAGCATCTATCCCCCCCCCCATTATCATCTGACTACTACTACTAAACGACCCTGCCAGTCAGCCCATAATATAGACAATACACACCTCTAAGGTATACGAGGACCCCATTGTTGGGCATGAGCGTCCTGCTAATAATAGACCATACCAGTCTATTCATTCGTCGAAACTGTGCCTAAGTATGAAAACCCGCTCTCCAAATAAAATAGCCTACGCAGTTTCAGTGAAGAAGGGCTATGATTACCTATGTTCCATATCCAAGGTCAGCGGATGGGAATTCAAGCATGACGGGTAGCCAGTCATGAAGCTATACTGCGCAATAGGAGGAGAGAGGGTAAGTGTGCTCTTGAAGTCCGCATTAACCCGCGTTCCTCTCGGAATCGCTGTGGGAATCACTACTTGGGTCGTGTGACCAGCCCGATGGGAAAGCCAGGGGGGTGGTTTCTACCTGTGTTCTTCTTTCTAAATACATGCGCATACAGTGTACATGGTATGATGGGTATGGCCAAGACAAGCAAGCCCTTGGACCCCCCCGCGCAAGACTACTTTTATTAGAACATCTTTTGAATAAAACACGCCTACCCATCCATCCATCCAGTTAGCCATATATATCTTAAAAACACCATGCCCTACTCAACTCCCTTAAACACTAGTCCACCTCGACCAAACGTAACACTACAAGGGCGGGGGGTTCCACCTGCGCATATCATTATCACTATGGACGGGCCTCTCGTCCGCGAGCAGCCGCAGTAAGCCCATCACAATGGCTTAGGGAAGGGATAGATGACGCAACTATCACGTGATTGGCCGGGCGATCAGAAACAGTCCCAGTCGGCGGCGGGTCAAGGGAAGAGTGTACGGGTCGGAGCGGGGGGACAAATAGAAATAGAAATAGAGAAGTGTATAACGTGTAGGGGTGTGGACTGCGTCAAGCCCTCCCCCCCGCCCTTCTCCTCTTCCCTCCCCACGCCATTTCACCTTTGGCCCTCAGCCGCCAACTGCCATAACTGTCCATATTGGTGTGTGAGTTTTACTCATATGAATCCTGGGCAGGGGCTTTATAAATAGTCCACTTGCCGCCACCAGTTGTAACAGTAGATATCCTCTCAACTCCACACCATTTCCTTCCAAACCTATTACATTATTCCACACCTCCCAATTGCTATTATTATTGTACTCCATATAACCATCCGCACCCCGTGTTCTCCTTTTGTACTATTACCTCTATAGCCCCCCCTTCAACCTTTATCCGCCCTTTTCTAACGACCTTGACGACTGCCCGACTCTTTTCGCTTAGCTATGCAGGAAACTAAAGCCGGCCATTTACCAGCCAGTAAGTCCTTTTCACCACGTATAGCCACTTCCCGGCAACCCGCTTGTTTCCTACCCTCCGTCCCTGGCGTCCTTTAGAAACTATCTGTTGATAAATGTGGAGCAATATCTGGCGCACCCCTAATACAATGCCCATTATTCTTGATATTTTACTGTACCATTCAACCTCCAGCCCGCGCTGGAAACATGCGCGTTCCCACCCACCGCAACCACCCACAGGCCCAGCGCCGTAATTCTGAGGACAAGGGCCCAAGTACCAAGATTGACCCAGCCCACCCCCGCCACGCTCACACCGACTCTGGTTTAACTGAGGAGGAGTTGCAGCGCCGCCAGCACGAGGAACAGCTCGAACGCCAACGCAAACAGGAGGCCGAGGCGAGCGCTCGTGAAGAACACCGTGCCTGGATGCAACATGCAGACCAGGCCGAGACCGCCAAACACACCCCGAACCGCCAGCCCTTCCAGACCAACCGGCGCGTTAACCAGCCCCGGGGTCCCGTCATGCAGTAAATAACCTCTAGGGCCCTCAAGTTCCGCTCTACGTTGGAGTTGACACCATGATACCATCGAACAACTAACTGACCGTTCCTCGCCCCCTCGACTAGTGTATGTTATACCAACTCATAACTATCAATAAAATAGGGGTATAATTTTGAATATGTTGGATTTTTTGTTTAATAGTCCTGGCTATAAGAGATATGAGTGGCTGGGCTGATGTTCAAGTATAAGTTTAATAGCTAGATTCCCAATAGTTCTACCAGAGATGCTAAGAATGAAAGATGGAGAGGCATCAAAGAGGGATAAATAGAGAGTGTGATTTAATAAACGCCCATATGGACTTGGAGGACTATCTGTCTGCGTTACATTTCATTGCTACAGGTCAACTAAAAGTCCGGGGCCGTTCCGTGGCGACGGGAGATGAACTTCATGAGATCGAATTTAGTCACCACGCCAAGGCAGAATTTACGCGACGAGTCAGTAACAAATGCCACACTGTGATGTTCAAAGAATTCGGCCAGTTCGTTCAACGGAGTGCTGGGCGTAATCAATTCATAGCGGGGCCGGATTGAGGCTAGGCGGGGAGCGGTTGGAGTAGTGGCAGCAGGCCCACGGCCCGACGCCGACGCATTAGCGGTCTGTGGGTTAGATGAGGTCCCTGAGGGTGGTGATGATGGCAAGGGTCGGAAGGTGTACATGGCGTCCTTGACCGGTTGGTGCAGTTCCACCTTTTGGTTTTCAAGCATGGATTGCAGAGTCGCCAGCGTAATATAGCCCACCAGTTTACGGTGGGGCGCGGAGACCACGGGAAGCTGCGAATACTCCCGCTCGACCATGATATCCAAGGCCTGGCCCAGTGGATCGGTGGGGGCAATAGCGACGGCCGCGGGGAGCTGGAGGTCTTCGACGCTGGCCCCTCGGTACTTATTGATAAGCTGGTAATGGAGCTTACGGGCCAGACCGTCGTCCATGAGCTCGTGGTTCAGCAACCACTCGTTTGATAGTAGCGTAGAGCCGTAGTTACGGGCCGTGTCGTTTAGGAGGACCAAGGCCCGCTCCCCCGGCTGCATGCTGGTACGAGCGAACGTATGGGTAGCGGCCACAACGGCACCGGAGGACACTCCCGCCAGGAACCCGGATCGGATCAGTCGGCGGGCCATGGAATACGCCACCTGGTCCGTGACTTGGCACCACAAATCTACGCACTCGGGATCCAGGGCCGCCGGGATAGCGTGCTGGCCCAGATCCTCGAGCTTCCAGTTCTGGGAGATCAGGGCCGACCGTGAGGTGGTGGTGATGGGCTGGGAGTGGCCGGCGGAACTCGGCTGCTCCTGCTGGTGCTGCTGGACGATGCCCTCATGAATATAAGACTGGGTAGGTTCCACCCCGACTACCCGCAAAGCGGGCAACTTCCGCTTCAGGTGTTTAGCCAGCCCAGTGATGCTACTCCCGCTCTCCACGCCCACGACCAGCACATCCAAGTGACCGTGGCATTGTTCCAAGATTTCGGTGGCTAACTCGTGGTACAGGTTCTCCACGTCGTTGGAGCCCGCGAATAAATCCACCAGGACCGCCCCGGGCATTTCGGCCGTAATCTGACGGGCCAACGACGTAAAGCTTTCGGGGGCTTCGGGCAGGACATTATCGGGGGCCCGCACGATTTCCACGTCCAGGGCCTTGAGGAGCATAATGCGGTCCTTGGAAGTGCGTTCCGGTATGACGGCGGTGACGCGGTAACCCTTGGGGACGGCCAGGGCAGCCATGCTGATGGCCAAGTTGCCCGACGAGGGAATCACGAGGGTGGTAGCAGCGGTACCTGACCTGGGAGGAGGAGTGGTCACGGTGGGCGGAGGCAGAGTAGGGAGCAGTTTTTGGGCCACCCGGTCACTAAGGGAACCGAAGGGGTTAAGGTACTCCAGTTTCGCCAACAGTTCGATGTTGGGATGGACGCCCAGGTCGTTGGCCACGGCCAATTGGACCACGGGAGTGCGGCCCACGATATCGGCCAAGGTAGGGAAGGATTGCGCCATGTTGGATAAAGAGCGGATAGATGGAAAGTAAGCCGACTATGGAGGGCCGGAAACAATATGTCGGTGAAATAAGTCAATCAGGGAAAAAGGCTAAGCAAGGTAAGCGACAGTGGCTCAGGGGGGGAAGACCCTCTCTTCCTGTATGTAAGTAAAGTATACGTCGACTTTCCCTCTCAAGCTTGGTGGTGTAAGTATGGGGAACGGGCGGAACATGCCTCGGCAAGTTTTATTGGGAGGCCAGGAGGAAGAAGGGGTGTGGGGGATACTATGGCGAAGACTGTTCGCCCAGACTAGGCTGCTATTGCGGGTAGCAGTGGCCACAGGTCTGAAAAATAATGTATTAACTGGCCGATTTTCCCAGTTACAGGGTTCTCTGGCGCACAGAGCAGTTACAGGACAGTCTCGTCTAATGGACCCTACTACTACACGCATTACAGCTTCGCTAGTGCACCTATACCACCCATTACCCCTTTACCTTCACCAATAGTGTTCCCTCGACCCCGCGTGTACCACCCACCACACCACCATTCTCCCCGATTGACATTTTTCTTGTCCCCAACTTACTTCTCCCCATTGACCTTCCTAGACCAACAGCCCGCATTTCCGCATTTAACTTACCATGTCGACCTCACCCTCTCCTTTTCCCGACAAGCAGTCCGAGTGGTATGCCGACAAGCTAATCCTGGCCCCCATGGTACGCATTGGCACTCTGCCTATGCGTATGCTGGCTCTGAAATATGGAGCAGGTAAGTCATATTTGTGACCAAGGGGTCTTGTCTATCTATTTTCTCGATAAAAATATTATTAGCTGGCTGCTGTAATATTCCTAGAGCCCACCAACCGCCGCCCTTTATATTGGGAACAAACCAGTACCTTGACCTCTCCGCATGGCAGCATATACTTTGGCTAATCGGTAACAATGAACCCCACGCGCTTGAACTACATTACCCGATTTCCCAACCCGCTAGATATCGTCTATACACCTGAAATTATCGCCCAAAAGATTATAACGGCCGAGCGAATCGTCAATCGTAAGTAACCAACCACCAAGATCTAGTATACGGATTTTTCAGGATGACCGGGTTTTGGCCCACTAATGGTTCAGTCGTGGTAGTTGTCCGAGCCCATTTTAATAACCTATGGACTGGCTATTTACTATGCTCACCACCCCAACATCCGCATTGACCCGGCCTCCAGCCAACACGGGGATTATCGAGTACATCACGAAAGGCGCAGTTGATCTGGCCATTCACCCGGCTGAGAAACCCTACTTGGTTTTCCAGATGGGCGCGAGTGACCCCGATATTGCTCTTAAAGCCGCACTGGCCGTGTAAGTTATATTTAAGAATATTGATGATATGTAAAGAGGCAAGCTCCCAATAATCACCCATGGCCATATGGACAAGGTATAACCGGCAGTCTGATTTATAAAGGGGCACCATATACCTTGCCCGCTTCTTTATCTTACATTCTCGACAATAATCGATTATGAGCTAACCCCTCAACCCGCCGATTGACTAACCTTTTGCAACTGTATTTGCCTACCTCCCACCACGTCGCTGTTTTTGTGGACCATACCAATGCCAAATCGTATATTCCAGCGCTCAAGATGTTAGTGGCATCGACCTGAATTGCGGATGTCCCAAAAAGTTTTCAATTCAAGGTGGGATGGGCGCGGCCCTCCTCACGGAGCCCGAAAAATTAGAAGCGGTAAGGATAATAAGATTCGGCCACCGACCTTTTACTAAACTCATGGACAATCGTTAATTTTGTTATATCAGCACCTCGGATCATGCGGTCACGATACAACTCACCCCTACCGTTTTTTTGCATCGATGTATCCAGATCCTACGCAACCTCGTTGAGCATTGCCCCGTACCCGTAACGTGCAAAATTAGGTAAGTATGACTAATAGTACTGAGGGTAAATAATTGATTTTTGTACTTGGCTGGTTTCTGCAGGGATTATGTAGCTCAAAAGGTACTGAACCTTTCCCATTTGAATTTAATTATCTTTCCATTGATTGTTTATAGAGTGCTCGATTCGGACGAAGACACCATCAAACTGGTGAAAATGATTGAAAGCACGGGAGTTAAGGCTCTGGCTGTTCACTGTCGGTAAGTGATCAATTCCATTATAGCTTTCTTTGCTACGGTCGATTGTCTAGGAACTTCAAGGGAAACCCCCCATTTACAAAAATACTCGAATAAGTTAAGTCCATGGTACTAATACTGCAACCGGTACCATGCAAATGGATATTGAAATAAACATCTAGCACCCGGGACCAGCGACCTCGCGACCCTGCCCATTGGGATAAACTCAAGTTGGTTACAAACACGGTGCAGTCTATTCCGATCATCGCCAACGGCGATGTATTTAAGTACGCGGATATTTCCAAGATCAAAGAAGCGGGCAGTAAGTAATCTACTCAAACTATCCCACTGGAATTCTCCCTCATGTAGATTATTTTTTCAATCACTTAGATAAGCCAATCTTTAGTTACCAAGTTGAATGTTAGACCAGACCAGGGTGTACTTACCTTCATGTCCCACCGTGTATTTTTCCTCTAATCCATCTACCCCAACTCTCCACAGACGTGTCCAGCGTGATGATAGCGCGCGGGGCCCAGTCCGACCCCTCCATTTTTTCCAAGGATGGGCCCGTGTCCCCCTATTTGATTGCCCAACAGTATATTTCGTTAAGCATAAAAACCAATAACCGTTTCGTCAACGCCAAGTACTTGCTAATGCAGATGTATCCCCTAACCAAGTCCGCTGAGTTTAAACAGCTCACTCGTAGCAAAAATTACGAGGACTTAAAGTAAGTTACTTCAATTATGGTTCAATAGGCCATATATATTTCGGTTTATAGTCGGATTCCGTGCTGAAATTGATAGCCAAATTCTAATTGGCTTTATACCGCCTTCTACATCGGCAAGGACAGCTATATCAATTAGCATCGAGTCTATTAATAGGACAATACGATGTGTGGTACTAATATACTGGGCACTACCCTTATTTCGATTTAATTCCTAGGAGCACGTTTGGCCTGAAGAATATCCTGACTGTCCGAATCGATAAACTCGGAGAGATGGGACCGGATTCTTCCGAGTCGGCATCCCCTGCCAATCAAGGTAGTTATTTAGATAACTTTCAACCCAGAACTTACTGATCCCCGACTATTACTTGGCAGTCTTGCTATACCTTCACATATTGAACGATACTACCTTTGTCTTGATATATATATACCCAGCACGAAAAAATATAGATGACACCCCGAAAAACGAAAAGCGGCCGCTGTCAACTGAGGTAGAGGGAGATACCCCTGTTGCCAAGCGTGTCAAAGCAGGCGTATAACTCCTGTGCTAAGATGGCTCAGTGTCTGTCCATGTGTCTGCTATGTTGGTACGAGGACCTGTAAATAGTCGCGTCCCTATTGAATTTCCCGGCTACATTCGGCATTTTCACTAATAAATTTTTGTTATTTTTGCCTATTTTCACCTACCATTGGATTTTTTAAATGGCATAATTACAGACCAGTACTTGTTAGTGGTTGTTGGCCATTAGCTATTTGGGGTCGTTATTAGGCGGTTGTCTGAGAGATGATTTTATGTATATTTATAATATGGACCGCCTTGCAAGGTTGAAGTCTCGTATACCCATATAAAAAACTTACACCCAGTCTCGCTCACTTGGGGCAATTGCCTGGAGAGAGACATCAACCCATTCACAGTACATATGTTACACAATACCATTGGTTTGGGTGATTGAGAGGGGGATTATTTAGGGTACTTCGTTAACCAGAAAAAACTTACCCTATACTACCCCTCCCCTCCTAAGTGTGGTAAACCTAAAACGAACCCCAGGCCACATTGCCAATCTCGCAGTCTCTCAACTTGTTAAGCCGTTTGGTTCCGAGAATACTTAATATTACTTAGCGAACCCCCTCCCTCATTTTATACATATACCCTAAGGTCCTTCACCTAAGCCTTTTCTTATATTCAAGTTCCTTCATTTTAGCCATTTTCTTATCTAATATTTGAGCCATGACCACCTTTTACGACCAAGCCACTATTGACGAATTCCGGCCGCTCTGTGATTCATGGCAGGAGACTGGCACCAAGTCGGACTTGCCAGCCGACTGTGTTCCCCCCGTTGAAGGGGCAACTTTCCTAGATCGCTACTTCACCCGCTACTATTACGGTAGGTAATCTTATTCAGCTGTAGGCCTAACCCTCCGAATGGGAAGACTTTACGCAAAGCCTAGCCAAATTCCCGATTGACTTCTGCTGCTGTTGAAGCCGGCCCATGCGGGGCCATTACTTAGCCGTTTCCGTATGGACTTACACCAACCCTTTTCTGCACCATCCATTTTCCCTCTAAACCCAGTGCCCCACCTCAACTGTCGGGCCTTTAGAAGCGCCGAGAACCCCTCGCCCGAGGTTGCCTCGTCGGAGGCACCGTCCACTACCACTACCACCACCATCGCCCCGGTGCACGAACCCGACTTCACGTTGACCCAGATAGTTTGGCAAGTGCCCAACCAACTCTGCCTGGTGGGGTTGGCCCGCGATCACCAGATATTTACCCTCTACCGCGAGTACCTGCGAAACGCCCAGTCTTCCGCGACCGAGAATTCCGAAACCCCGTCGTTCGTCAAACGGATCGATTTCCTAACCACCGATCCCGATCCCAGTAAAAACGGCGGCACCCCCAGGGCCGCTCGCCGGAAGCGCAACCACACCAACACCCGGGACAGCCTCCGATCCTCGACCCCCCTGTGCAACGTGGTTCTGCATGACAGCTCAACGTTTATCGTCAATATGGGAGTCGGGTTCGGTACCGTGTTTGAGCTCAATCCGCGTTTGGCAGCGGAACCGAACTTGATTCTGCAAGCCCCCAATTACGGAGGGTATTTGGCGATTGTGAAGCCCCACGAAAAGAAAGAATACGCTTGTCTGTTTGACTGTCTGGATGCGGAGGGATATCAGAGAGCCCGGAAGCACCACAATATAACTTCTTCGTAAGCATCGACGTGGGCCTTCTGTGGTTTATTCGCCCCCTGGGACATTTTGGTGTTTGACGCGTTGTATATCTATAAGTAAATAAATGCCGAGTTTTCAGAATAGACAGTCCCGCTATTGCTACGCCTAATCCCGCACAATGAGATATTCCGACCATTTATAGGGGGCACTGATACTAAACTTGGTAATGTATTTTGTGAGAGGCCATCAATTGTGTCTTTGAAGGAACATATTTTCACGATTGTTCTATTGGCATTTGGCTTAGTCTGCCAAGGCAGTACGCCTATCATAATCTATAGATGCCCTCAATTACGCTCCATGTAACAGGTTTAATTATACGTCGATGTTAGTTTCTTAAATAAATGGGCACCATGTCCCCGATACTATAAAAAGAGCGATTGCAAAATGTATCCTAGAGATGTGTAATTATCATTGATAAGGATGGCATCTCTATTTATTTGACGCAACCTACTCTCTGGCATTCGAGGACAGTTCTAGTGGAGGTCCAAGTTTCTATGGACCTGAGGTTAGTAGTGAGGCATCTCCAGCCGGCCACAGTTGCATGTCCTTGACACCTATTGGTTTAGGGCCGTTTATAATTACCACACTAAATAGTATGTAGCACCACCAGACTAGTCGGGTAATCTTTATTTTATTGCGGCTATTACCCAAAATACATAATGCTGATTGGTTTTTTTTTACTTTCCCAAAGAATAAATTTTTTCACCGCTTAGCTTTCTACGCTGCTGTACCTATTGGCATTGAGTTCAAGTGAATATTTCTTCAAATAAACTGGAGGCATTTTTCATTCGGCAACCCCATGTTTATTATAACGATAGCCCATTTCATTACTCCGCATTCCGCGTAATATATATATATATATCACCCTTTCTTTATATTTACCTTCTACACCCGTCCATTCACCATGGTGTCCTTTGTCTGCAATGTCTGTCAGGAGACTCTAAAGAAGAACCGCCTCGAACAGCATTTCAACCGCTGCTACAATGCGCAATACTCCTGCATCGATTGCTCGACCGACTTTTACGGCACGGACTACCGCCAGCACACTTCGTGTATCAGTGAAGCGGAAAAATACCAGAAGCACATTTACCAGAATAAGAAGGTAAGAGCTACGTGTAATAGACTGAAGGTCCCTTAGACAAGAAAGCAATGCTTGGTTGGTATGCCAGTTGGTTTGGGCTCGGGTATTATTTCCCCTGAATATGTATTTACCCAACTCCACTCAATCGACCATCTGGTTGACAGAATTAATGCTTACAAACATTTTGTCTGATGTTTTTTTTTGCCCATTGATTTATGATCAATCCTATAGACTCCCCAAGGTAAAGCCCAGCCAGCCAAAAAAGCCCAGACTCCTACGACTAAGCCACCAACCACCGAGGGCACCACTTCTGCGAAACCGGAAACCTCCAAGCCGGCGTCCAGTACGACCGAATCGAACCCGACCCCACCCCAATCCATTGTAGCCCAGATCAAAGACAAGGAATCGGCCAAACGGAAAGAGACGGCCAGTGCTGCTGACTCGACGACCCCCGCCCCTGGAAACGGCAAGAAGGCCAAGGCCACCCCCGCCACCGAAAAAGTGCCTACTCTCAAAGAATGGTCGCAAGCCAAACTGCCCACCGATAACGCCGAGCGCCTGGGTTTGGTCGTTCGGGTGGTTTTGGCTGACGAGGGCAAAACCCTGAGTCTGGACAAACTGCGTAAGAAGGTGGTCAAGACTCTCAAGGACCATAAGGACAATTCGATGAGTAAATCCGAGATTAAGGACTCCTTCGACGAATCGGTAAGTTGATTTGGCTGGGCGTGTATGCTACATGGAAGACTGGGTCGAAATGGCCACTCCAGACATATTTATTGGTTCGTGAATTTTAGTACCGAGGGTTGATGATTTGCATGTAACAACTATCTAACACTACGACGAGCCACGCTATCGATTAATATTTTATTAGGTGAAATTCCAGTTCAAGGACAACTCCGTAACCATGGCTTAAGCAGGTAATAACTCCAATGTCCCACGGTGAACACGTGCCAGCCATATTGAGGGCTAAGGGAATATGGTTTTTTGTGGGCCTAACCGTCGCTATCGCTCCCAAAGATATTTCCAAAGTCGTCATCGCCATCTTCGTTGTCGAACCCGGTTATTTCTTGACCTAAAAGTAGACCCCATACGCCGGATTTTTGATAGTTGCAATTGGAGAGTAGACAAAAAAATATATTAATAAATGCATTACGGCCAAATCGACGAGCATGCACCCACACTAAAATAATACAGAGTAGCTGAGGGGAGTGGGCAGATATCCCAAACATAGTACATCAATATGGACTTACCGTCTTCTTCGCGGTAGGGAGCATCGGTAAATTGCTCCAGGGCTTGCATTAATTCATCAACCTAAAGGATTGTAAAAAAAATCCCCAGCAAATAGCAATTCCATGGTATTGGGTAGGGAAAAGTTAGGTTAGGTTAGGTTAGTGAGACATCATTCGAAAATTGCTTAAACTCGAGGCATGTCTGGTATGAGAGGACTCTAACAATATAGGGCAGTCCTAGGGTAATAAGAAAAGCATGTTGAAGACTTACCTTTGAATTGAGGCGTTGCCCCAGCTCATCGGATGGTACAGGCCCCGGGCCAGCTCGAGCGGCCCGGTCGCTCTCGTATTTGGATATCAACTCCCCAATAAACCGTTTGGTCTCCTGCGGCCCGAACTCCTCCCCATCCTGCGCGGAAGTGAGGTCGTCGTCACCCATGGCACTCGCAATACCATCATTAACATTAGAATCCCCTCCCTCAAGAGAAGATTGCGGTTGATGCCGATCATCATCGTCTGTTGGTCCCGCCTGGGACGCCGCCCCGGACCCTTCGGCCGGATGCCGTCGGTAGTGCACTTTAATTTGAAACAGAATAAAGTTGCGCATATAGGCCATAACCGCAGGATGATACCACCCGGTCCGAATATCACATGCATCGAGGAGGCCTTCCGGAGCGCGGCAGAGTGCCACAATACGGGGATGGGTGACTTTACCCAATTCAATCGTGAGTAGGAACCGACTCATATGGACGGGCCCGCTTAAAAAGGGGAAGTCCAAGTAGTGGCTCACGTTCAACGTCGGCGCCCCGGACAGTTTCCGAATGTGGGAGGACCGGAAGGCCACTTGTTGGGCCCAGCGGGCGCTCGGTTCCCGCCGGGGATCAAACCCGTACCGAATCCACCGGAGATTCCACGGACCCGCGCGCATCACGTAGGCAAAAGGTCCCAACAGAATTTTCGGGTCGTTGGTCACATCCCGCAGGCGATCCAAATGGCCCTCGGCCTGCAGTTCGGATCCCAGCCGGTGGAGCAGTTCCGAGCGCGGCCAGATGGGCTGCTCCCGGAAATACCGGGAAAGGTGCTCGAGCACGACAGGGGGGCAGGTTTGTTGGGCCCGCTGGAGCAGGGCACTGGCGGGTTGCTGGGGTAGGGTCATGTCCTCGTAATGACCGACGGTAAAGGTACGAATTGCGTTGACGCGCCGGTTGAACAGAACCGGTTCCTCCGGTTGGTCAATGTATTTGGGGATGTAGGATTTAACGGCAGAGGCGCTTTGGCGGTACTGGTAATTCATCGGCTGCATTACTTGGCTAATGACGGGCCCTGGGATATGGGAAAAGGTGAGAAGACCCTCCGCATCCACTAGCTGATTCATATGAAACGAGGGAATACGATCCCCTAATACACATGTCGTAAAGATTGGATGTGAAGTAATCAAGAATAATTATAAGGATACAGGGATTAGTTCTAGGATGGCACACGTTTATGCGATGTTAAGGAGATAATCGGGTAGTGTAAGTATGTTTATAGGGCATTATGATAAACCATTCACGTATACAATCACCAGCGGGGCACTTACGGTCCAGAGTCTCGCTGGCCCGCTTAAATTGAGCCAGCGGGTCGTTGAGCGACGATGAAATTTGATAATCGGCCAATCCTGTGATATAGCATAAGGTTGGTATTATATTCAAACAAATCTTGCAAATTAGCGCAACGGCATATATAAACTGTAAGCCATATCGGCCATGACAAAAAAAAACACTTAGGATCAAAATACAGTCCCAAAAATGTCGGCTGGAGGAAATTCCATCCAATCTGCCTACCTCGAAAGCGGCCCGTTTGAGAGATGAACCCACACACTTCGGTGCTCATTTTAAGGATCTGCACGTCCTCTTCATCATCGGTTAGACTATCCCCAGACAGTGGTGGTGGAAGAGGGTTGGTGCGTGCCACTTGCTTGCGGCGACGTATCCGACGGGTGACCTTGATGAGAATATTTCCCGTACGGCTTATTTGACCCCGAATGGAATGGCTGAAGGGGTCTTCGTAGCGGTACCGCAGTTCGAGGGCTCCGTTTTTGGATTGATAGGCCTATTGCAACAACGGTGCATTATATAGTACATTGTATATTTTACCGTGATATTAGTCAAGACAGTACTCAGATAGGTGGCGAGGCATAGCTAGTGAATATATAGCTAGCTATCAGAAATTTAAATATCCGCAAGTTGGCATGGGGTGAGGAAATATTCCCAGATAAGGAAAGCCGGCTGCTGCTGCCTTGCCCCAGTCCCCAACCATAAGCCAGTCTGAATTATAGTGGTTAAAAAAAGAGGGAGGGGGAGTTTTGCTCCGCTGAACCTACCTGATCGATTGCCAGGGGACCCCCTAATGTCCGGAGCACTTTAGTGACATCGCGCACATGCCCCGGATACTCGACCATGAAGAAATCGCGCATGGGCACAACGCCTTCCGGGGCAGCCTCGTAGGCAGGGGGAGGTGGTGCCGAGTTAGAAGCCATGACCAGTATGTCAAAGACGGGAAAATGAAATCAAATAAAGTAGATAGAGGCAATGGAGTCACAATGTAAGGCCTAGAGTATGTGGAGGGACAAAATATACGTAGCTTCAATAAAGAAATGGAGGACAATGTGCTCAAAGTTGGAATGAAGCTACCTGTGGGTAAATTGGTAAATTTCAGAATAAGGGGAGTCGCCTCATTCTGGTCTTACTCCAAGAAGGCCTAGTATAGCTATTGCCAATGGGCCCCAATGACCAACCAAAGGTGCCCCTCCCTTCAACACTTTATAGGGCTTTGGGTTACACTAAATGTCATTATATATTCGGTAAACGCAAAGCAGTCGATCTAACCAGGCAGAAGAACCCCTGGTATAACTATAACACGTCCGTAGCTGCGAAAGTATTTCTAAACAAACCCAGCAATGACCATTTCATATCTGCCCCGCCATATAAGTTTAATAAATTGAAATCTCCAAAAGACACCACAACTCACCTACAATCTCTTCTGGCACCATTAAGTTACAACTGACAGCAACCTCCTACAAAGGCATACAAATTAAGCCAGAATATGACCACGCCCTTTTAAGTAGGTGAATCTACAACTTTATAGTAATAGATGATGTCAACAATCATCCGTACGATTATAAAAATAAATAAAAATATATGAGCAGCGGAAACGATAATAAGAGAAGCCGAAAGTAAAGCCGGTGGGTGGGTTACATACCCAATTCAGAAAGAACAGGGAAAATCCAGCTGAGGCGGAGAAATTGGCGCAAAAAATGATTAATCGAAACAAATCAGGTGAAAAAACAGCAAACAGGCTTGAGGTTAAATAACGTGGAAGAGAGAGGATAATGGGGAGGAGGTGATTATGAGCAGCTTACGCTAAGATGTGGAGAATCCCCAGTACATTTTGGTCGTTTAAGTAAAGAAAGGCGCAGTGAGGTGGGGAAGGGGAGGAGAGAGTGAAAGAGGCTGGGCGAGAATGGTTATAAACCCCGTTGATCGGATACACTAGGAGACCCGTTCCAATGATTTTAATAGATTAGGAATTCCGGGCTGTCCGGATATCGTCGTTGCCCTCTTCGTCATCCACATCGCTGGAAATTTCAAAGAGGACCTGACCCTCTTCGTGGCCCGTAATGGGCGTGGGGGAAGGAAGTTTGCTGGCCCCATTCGATCCGGAGCGAGGTTGTCCAGCATCGCCCCCATCTAATAGAGGGTTAGACTGGGGGCGACTGGGGTTTCCGTTTTGGTTAAGAGTGGCCTCATCGTCCTCTTCGTCGTCCTCGCCAAAGGCATCGTACATATCCCGGGTGGCCGTAAATTGCCGGGCCGGGTGATCATAATCATCGTCGTAGTCCCGGTAGGCCACGCCTTGCTGACCATGGCTGACCAGGCTATGGCCCTCCTCGGACTCGTGTTGCACAAAGCGGCTACGCGGGTCGCCGGAGCCTGCTACTCCACTGACATCACCAGCACCATCGTGATCAGTATTGGATAGAGGGGCGAATTCGTACGAATCCGTCGACGGCCGACGGCTTTGAATCCACCGGCGCACCAGATAGACACCTGCACTCAGTATAAGGGCAAGAATTAACCCGATCAAAACACCTAAGGCCGAAGCATGGGACGAGCTAGAGGTACGATCCTCCGAAGCGCCGTCCGCTAGCCCCGTGGCAGATCCAGGGGCCGCCCCAGTCTGGCTTTCACCATCCTGGACTCCGCTGGAGATACTCGGTACGGACTGAGTCTCGGTAGCAGTAATGATACCATCGGCAACTTGCTCCGTGGAGGAAGAGGGTTGGGCTGCGCTGACACTTTCGGGCAGGACAATAGGGTGCAGCGGACTGGCGATGGGTTTGGGCAATTCGAAGCCGCCCTTGGGACTCTTAACACTCTCGTCAGTGGCTTCGCCCCACATGATCATGGTCCAGGCTCGTACCACGCCGGTGAATTGGCGGTGGGTATCGTCAATTACTCTCAGAGTCCAGGTGCCCAGAGGGTCCTCGTCCCAGTGCTTGACGGACATGAAAGTCCACTGTTGGAAGCCCTTCTTGCTCTGGTCCAAGGGGCGGGGAGTAGCCAAACGAGACACGTAGTTATTGGGGGAAGTCAAGTGCACCTCAACATCGCCCCGGTACTCGTGGTCGATGTTGACAATAACGGTAATGTGTTCGAGGCGCTTAAAGTAGGATTCGTCTAGGTTGGCCTGGGTGATAGTGATGGAGGATTCGATACCTTTGGGGCCCTGGGGGATGGGTTCGTTGACCACGATGGTATCGGCTTCATACCAGGTCTGTTCGTTGACCATCTTGAAGGTCTTGGCAGCTTGAACCAGAGCCCAGCCGTCCATTTTACCGTAGCCGTACTTGTGGTTATACAAACGGCCGTTAGCCACCTTTTGCCAGCCATCGTCATCCAAAGAGAAGGGCACCGCATTCTGCAAAACCAGGTGCTGCATATCCCGCCAGGTTAGCTCAGGCCGCACCTGAAGCACCAGAGCGAGAACACCAGAGACTAGGGGGGCGGCGGCCGACGTACCGCCATGCCGGTCAGTGCATTGGTTTAGGCCACGGTCTGTGGTGGTGATGTACTTGCCACTCCCGCTACTGTACGCCACCACCAGTTGGGCGGAACAGGGTTCGGAGTAGTAGGGATGACGTTCCATGTGATCGATGGCGCCCACCGAAATGGTGTAGATACTGTTGGTGTAGCCGTCGAAGTTACAGTTGTCGCTAAAGTAGCCCCCGTTGCCGGTGGCAAACACGAAGATGCTGCCCAGGCCTCCGCGGCCCTTTTGGATCCCGTTGATCATGGCGTCCAGAATTAGTTCGTTCGGTGCCTCCATGGCCTTGCCGTCGTCGGCGGGGCCCCAGCTGCAGGAGTAGATGGAGGTCTTTTGGAAGTTGTAGTTAAGCGACAGAGCCTCATCGACGTCGGTGATGACCCCGGATAGAATACGCAGACCGGAGATTTTGGCGTCGTAGGCAATCCCCAGGCCGCAAATACCGTTTTTAACGGCCGCGATTTCACCGGCACACCGAGTGCCGTGGTAGTCCTCGGGGGTGGTGGGAGTGGGGTACTTGGTGTGATTATTAAAGTCGTAAGAACCCTCAAGGTCAAAATTATCCTTAAGGTCGAGGCTGGTGTAGTCCAAGCCATCGTCAATCATCCCCACCCGAATGCCCTTGCCAGTGATACCCTCCCGCCACAGCTCAGTGACATTAAGGTCGTGGAGTTTGTCCTCGTCGTTGCGCAGGTGCCACTGCTCTGGGAAGAGCGGATCGGCAATCGCCAGAAACTTCTCAATGGGGACCAGGGGATCCGCGGGTTGATTTTGGCCCACGGGCACTGGTGGGGCCGCCTCGGGGGTGGGGGCCCGCTTAAACCGTTGCCGCATAACCTGCCGGCGCAGGAGGCGCACCGACTGGGCCGTATCTACCCAGCGACGGTGCAGGGTGTTGGGGTACAGCTCCGCCGACCGTTTGATAAAAGCGAATAGTTCGAGAACAGGATCCTGGTATGACCTTTTATTGATAGAACGGCGGGAGAGGGGGCTATTCCCACCGGGCAGTTGTTCTTCTTCCTCCTCTTCTGCTTCCTGTAGGGAGGCCGCGTAAGCATCCGCATCCGGTGGACCGTCCTCCGGGGTGCGTGGGCGACTACCCACGTACCATCCGTCGATGGAGCCGAGGGGCCAGGTGTCCCTCATTTCCAAAATGCTAGAGACTTCGCGGGCCAGGTGCAAACCCTCCCGCCGGTTCAGAGTTGACGGGGTGTGGAGTTGGTAGGCGTAATATACAAGGTCCCGGTGATTGAGGGGAGGGACATGGGTGGAAGGGTCGGGATTGGCGTCTCCATCGGGGAAGGCTAGGACGCCACCCCTTCCTGAGCCAGACGAAGCGAGGAAGGCACAAAGCAAAGTCAGACCATAAAGACATTGGCGGCGGTTACGCCCTGGACGGGCCTCGGGGAATAACATGGCGGCCGAACAGTAACGTCTGAATTCAGAAGTCGTTCAGGATCACCAGGAGCGGTGGTGGTAAAGCAAGCGGAGGTGAGAGATATGAGATGAGAAGAGAGGAGAGAACCAGGTCAGCGAGGGGAAATAGCGGAGTGCGAAGCGGATTTTCGGGACGAGCACTCCTTAAGGGGGGTATAAACCAACAAGGCGAAGGCTATGTAGTGGAGATGAGGGGAAGAGGGTTTATCGGCACCTTAAAAAGCTCTGAAGGTAGGCAAAGCGAAGGGATGAAAAAGAACGAAGAGAGAGAGAGAGAGAGAGAAAAGACCAGGTAGGTTTGTCGACAACAATAGCTTCAAGCGACATATAGCACAGCCAGGAGCAGCAGTAGACGGTGCAGGAGGTGGAGCCAAGACAAACCCTAGCCTGATTGATGGACAATTAATTCGGGAAATCTTTATACCAGAATCGCGCTCGCACTCGCCCCCGTCAGCGACTATACTAATATCTAGGGACGTTGGGCTCTGTGAAGGTGGTGTGGTGTCTCGCCTATATTATTGCAGGGACAACTATAATCTCTACCAGTTGATTCGCAAGCCCCTCACCTCAATCACCACCTCCTCCCAATGTGGGTGGCACAAGCCTGGGCTCAGAGGCACATGGTTTACTACTTACTAACCTCTACTGGTTCTCACCGGGTAGCTGGGGCGCATAATAACTTACACAAGGAGGCGGCTGCTTCAATCGGGCTTGGTCAGGCAGGTATCGGGTAGTTTAGTTAGACAATCGTTGCAAACAAAACCAAAGTGGGCGAGATTTTCTGGCTGGTATTTATATGATATGATCCCACTAAGAGAAGGCTAGCGCATACAGCATGGGCCGTCCTCCATGTCTGTATGCAGTAGTACACCTCACCTCACCACAATACACAGCCGACTTGGCCTGTACTATATACTACACCCCAACTCATCTTCATACTTCAAAACCCTTCGGACAACTCCGTGTTACTCTTCCCCGTTGTTTACCTCTTCGCCAACCTTCACTAAACTACTAATACGTTCCTCGATATATACCGGGCAGCCCTTCTTCCCGGCCATTTTACATAACATTCCCCTTGGTTCGCCTCCTATATTGTTGGTTTGTTTTGTAGTTGTATTCTTTTTCTTCACTGCCTCCCCTTCTCCTCTCGCTCACTCACTCGCCGAGTCTTGGCATTTCCATGGCCCCCTGCGCATCCACTGAAGCATGGCCCGAGAAAGGGCAGGGCGGCGTCGGCCCGGAACTAGCCCCGCTGGCCACCCTACACCAATTCCAGCTCCAAACCGAACCCATCCAACAAGCCAGCCGGGATAATTCCTCCCGGCGATCTTCATCGTCCATTTACTGCGAGCCCACCCTACCCATCGTCACCATCGTCGAACTCAACCGCCTCGCCGAGGTCACTCTCGATCCCCGCTACTCCATCGGCAAATACGCCCTCTCGTCGCAAAGTATGCTCCAACAGGCCAAAACCTACATGCAGGAAGGCAACCTCAACCGGGCCTACATTCTCTATCTGCGCTACACGACGCTATTGCTCCGGGAACTGCCCCAGCACCCCGACTACCACCGGGACGAGTCCAAAAAATACATATCGCATATGAAAAAATGCTGCCAGTTCGCCCTCGACCAGCTCGAGAAAATGAAGGCCTTTATTGAGGTTCGTAATGCCGAGTACTTCCGGGAGTTGGGCGCCGTGAGCCCGGCCCCCACTAGTTCCGCTTCCCATCTCCAACTTCCGCCCGGAGCCCAACACCAAAACCATCACCACGCCCATGCCAGTACGGCGGGCCCGGCATCACATCCACCATCGAACCAGTCGGTATCCGCGAGCTCCTACACTCCTGAACCATCCTCAGCATCATCATTCAACCACGTGCCCAAACCCACTGAGTCCATCCCTGCACTGCCGGTCCGGGCCTCCATGGATGAAGGTACCCCCTATACGGCGGACACCGGCCGCCCCCGCGCTGCCACCGTAGCCATCCCTGCCCCGCCCGGCAAACCTAAACACGACTGGTCAATCAGCCACGCTCTGGGCAACCTAAAGATGTCTACCGCTAAGCTGACCGGGAAAACTAAAGTTAAACCAGCCCCTGCTCCAGCCCCAATGCCGGCCCCGACGGTATCCCAACCTCCCCCCACCGCCCAGCCCATTTCTCCCGCCCCACCCACTAGCGTACCGCTACCCGCTCGTACGGCATCATCGAGCCACCATAGCGTTCCCCTGGAGTCCCAGTCCTATGCTTCCATTCATTCGGTTCCACCGAACGGCAACTCCCAGCAGGCTGCCAGTTACCTTCGACCAGTCCCACCCCCACCCTATTCCGTAGGCCAGGACCAGGGGGGCTCGTTCCACTCCGACTATCCCTCGGCATCTTCGGTGGCCTCCCCCGCCGCCTATGTGCCATCCCCACAGCTCGAACCAACTCGGCCCATGCCCACTCCGGCCGCCAAATCTACCTACTCCTATTCCAAGAATCAATTAGCTTCGCCGGACTTCCGAAGCCGACCAGCCCCCCAACGCCCCGAGCCGATTCCGGAAAGCCGGTCCTACACCGTGATCTCGCCATCCAGCACACCCACCGCCGTCGTACCCGCTAACCATAACCCCCACCACCAACCGTACCCCTCGCTGAACGCACAGGTCCCCTCACCCTCCGCACCCGGCCAACATGGCTCGGGCTCGGGCTCAGGCTCAAACTACAAACCCTGGCCCAACTCGCCATTCCAAGAGGAATTCACCACCGAAAATCCCGATTTCCGGGCCCACTTCAAAAAGGGATATACCAATTTACCCGGCGGGGGCCGGGGGGTGTTCATGGAAACCTCGGTGAACTACAACTACAACCCGGCGGCGGGCCCAGCCCCCCGCCCTCCACCTAAACCCGCGGGTATGGCCGGGTTTAATCAATACGGGGTCAACGGTAGCCAGGGGTCGAGCGATCCCTGGTGGGGTGGCCCTTCCCCGGCGAATTACGCAAATGACCCCAAACCCTTCAATCCAGCTTCATTCGAGACCCCCGGCCGCATCCACCACCATTACCACGACTACGCGCCGTCGAGCTACGGGCCGTCGTCCTACTCCGCATCCGCGTCATTCCAGGCCGACCCTTCGAGTGGCATGAATAGCAACTATACCCTCCACCAACCCCAGATGACGACCGAAGGGGGTGAGCCCTTGCGAACGATGCACATTCCCTTCGATATTCTGGGTAAATTTTTGGCCAAGGCCCGTTCGAATACCGACCGTAATATAGAGACCTGCGGTATTCTGTGCGGGACTTTGAAACGGAACGAATTCTTTTTGAATACCCTGTTGATCCCGAAACAAACGGCCACCTCCGACACATGCACCACAACGAACGAGGAGGAAATCGTCGCGTACCAAATGGAACACGACCTACTTACTTTAGGCTGGATTCATGTAAGTGCCTGCGTCATATGGAGTTATATATGCATGTAATGATTACTTCATGACGTATATTAGGAATAGGCTCTTCCCTATTATAGGTAAATGGCACACTATATTAGTAGACTAACCTTAACCGATGTATTATAATGATTATGGACAAACTACCGCTAGACCCATCCGAGTCAGACCTGCTTTATGAGCTCACTTGACGTACATACGCACTATTCTTACCAACAGATGCTGCCGGAAGCCATTGCTATTGTGTGTGCACCCCAGCATGAGCCAAGGTAAGTTGAAATACGCCCCATTGTGGTTCGATTTATACCTGCCTTTATACAAGAGTTGGGAGACTTAAACCGAGACGCACGAGCTCGTTTCCGGGTCTTTCTCTTGCGATTTTTCGGTGAGATAATACATATTTTACGCTCAAGGTATTTAATTGTTATGAATATGACCCCGTATACTTGTATTGATATTGATTTTTGAATGGTTTGTTCTAGTTATGGCATTTTCCGACTGACGGATCCCCCGGGCATGGGTATAATTTCGGCCTGCCGTGATAAGCGCACTTTCCACCCACACCAATCCGATGATATTTACACGGTAAGCTGAATATACCTTGGCCAACGCCATAATGAGACTGCGTCACCCTATAACTATCGTCCGGTTAGTCTATCAACTGGGTTTCCTTCTTACTCACCTTCCCATTGACCAATATGCCAATCTGCCTAATTACATACTTTACCGTGGACTACATAATACTACACCAATGCAGGAGGCCTCTGAACCGGGACATGTGTCTCTTGAACATTTTGACTTCAAAATTGTGGACATGCGGTAGAATGATATAATTCATTCCGTGGCAATGGCATGGATTGGCCCCTGATTGGAGAGAACCATGGAGACCTTCCATGGCATCATAATTATTCGAACACATGCCTCTCTCCCCTCACTATCCCACTATCGCATTTTATTAAAATATACTCCATACCTCTATATACGGCATCACCAACCTGGATTTGGTGTATTTGTCGGTTCGCCCCTACTGGCGAATCCCCAAAGAACCCTTCATATATCACAAATTCATGTAATTTCCGGTTTAACTCGCACCAATCTATCCATAAAACATTCACGGTATATTTGACAGCAGGATTGGCCGCAACTCCAAATTCATTTACCTGCCAGTCGCTTGTATTTGGTGTTATTTTGTAGCCCCAGTACCCCCTCCCCCACATTGGGACATTGTTGGAGAGATTTACATGCTATTTTATATAATCTCTAAAGCGGATATGGGCTACTACTTTGAACTCCCGGTCTATATTTTTCTGGCCCATATAGGCTAATATAGCAGTATTCCCCAACCTCACTCTGTAAGTACGATGGTCAGTATCAAAAATATTAAGAATTATATAGATAAAAGGGTACCTCCCCCCTACTTCATCCTTTCTACTCCCCGCCCCTCTGGGGGGAATCCCTTGATAGGTTGGGGGGGAGTTCAAGACACACTACCATTGGAGAAGACGGACTCGGACCCGTCGACCTATGGTAGTAAGTCGGACGATAGTCAACTAGAGAAATGTTCCGCCAAGAAACTGGGCTTGGATTGATATGGGTGAAATTCAGTCCAGCTATATAACTGTTTGCATTATATGTGTATGGGAGAATATATGGGAAATTTATTTTTAACCAGTAATATTGGCCTTATCAAATGGATTTTTCGTTATACAGCTTGGATGAACTTCTCCCATATGATAGTGGTGATACCGCCGAACAGGTTGAACTGTTGTGGGGTGGTTGGAAGACATTGGCAGGTGGGATGTTAGAAGGTGATCAAGGAGAGGGAGGGCGTAGCTGGGAGTGATTGTAGTGGAATTCTTGCCCCCCCCTACAGAGTTACTATTAGCCAGGGGTAGCCAGTCACACCCGGCCCTGTTCTCTCCCACTTAAAACTCACCATTCATTAGGTGGAGAGAGTAGTCTGGCGAAGAAGGTTGTTGGATGATGGGGTGAAAGAGAGATCACCCGCCAATGTGAAACACATTGACATTGATATACTTTTACTCGTAGCAAAGGGAGAAATGTGTGTATATCACCTCGTTTTTATACCCAAGAACAGAACAGCCATAAAAGTACATATTCCCGCTTCCTTTTGGGCCGACGGGTTCAGTCGGAAGCACGGCTGTGCACACAGTTGATGATTTCAAAGCATCCACAGACCAACACGGGCTCCTCTCCTATGTACGTGTGTGTATGGAACAAGAAGAACAACGCCGTGTGCCTTGTTCCGAAATTTCCATCAATTAGGGAGGAGGAGGGGGAGGCTTTGAATGGGTAGAATATGCCATTTGGGGACTATGGTGGTCCGTTTAGAGCTTATCCGAAGTAGTATAGCCTCTCACTACTGCCACTACACTCTATGGATTGGAGAAGTGGGGTGACGACGCACAGCCCTTTCTGCTGTGACTTGACTTAGGTGAGGAGGGGAGATATGGGAAAGGAATATAAAATAGATCACGTCCCTCCAAAGTGATACAGCAGGGTCAAGTCAGCAACCGGAATGAAGCACAGGCAGGAGGATTAAGAAGAGAGAGAGAGGATAAGAAAAAGTCGGGCAGGTCTAATCATCCGATATTGGGCCAAGAACTCTGGTTGGTCAGAATGCCTGAAAATGCGGGATGGCCTGACCCTACTGAAATGGTTCACTCGCTGGCGGTCCAGTAATATTAGCAGCAGCAGTAGTAGTAATAGTAGTAGTTAACCACAATCCCACCCAGGTCATGAAACGCGGCCTATTATGCCCTCTTCCCTCCGCTATACCCGGGTACGGGGCAAGTGACGAGCCTATCAATTGGGGGAAAACAAGCAGTCCTTACTGTGAGAGCATGGCATTGTCTCTCCTCACATTTATTGAAATTTCTATTGGATTCGAATTTGCGATTAAATGGCTCAGCATCGTTCTGCTACTCAAACGGGACGGACAATTGGTCGGTGATGGTGGGATATAATAGATAAGCAGCACCCCCTCTCCTCTCCTCGTCCCTTCACACCACCCCACTTTACCAATGCGCGGGTTCCCTGGTCCGATTCGGGCAAGTCACCATCCCCGAAATCACGTGGATGGTCCTGGCTACGATTGGATACCCAGTGGGCTGTTCCGGCCATATTAAGTGACTTCCGCTCCAGAAAGTGTGACACAGACATGGTTAAAGAAGGGGGCGGCGTGGTGTCCATTGGCCGTTGGCTAGTCTATATCGAGGCCAAGCTTTTTATTTCACAAATGTACCTCTCTCTACTTCTTGATCTCATCAAAGGAGAGAGGAATGTGGTGATAATATCGCCCTTTGATACGATGCGGTGTAATATTAATAATAATAATAATAATATACGAGATATGTAATGGGAGGAGGATATACCCCAGAGGCTATAATAGACAGATAGATGGGAGATGATATCCGGATTGCTCCTATTTGCTCCGAGGCCGTAGTCTATGATGGAGACCCTCCCAACGAGGGGCCAGCCAGAACCATCTATACATGTGGCAGGGGCGTAAGAGAAAGCGAGGGTATGGCGGAAAACCATGATAATTACCACATAACACACATTGGCTGTGCGCTTGTAGTCTCTCTCCCCTTGGACTACAACCTAGTAGTTAGTGGAGGGCGAGGATGTGATAAGATGGTCCGATTGGCTCAGCCCCGCCACTTACCTTTACATTGGCATGCCTCCGAAATAAATCAGCCCATAACTATATGCTAAGGGTGGGTGGTGTGGTACTCTCCAATCACCCCGACTCTACCACCCCGGCAGCATATATTCGCCCCCCCCCTGTTCTTACTATACTATACTATGCTATTCTATATGCGCCCAGACACTATACTACCCACCACTCTTCTAACTTAGCCGGTGGTGCTTCCTATATACTATATAAACCCAACCTGGGCCCCGCCTCCTCTTCCGAAGTTGCTCAAACTGGCTGTTGTAGTTGCACCACTCTAAATTTCTTCCATATCATCGCCACCACCTCGTTGCCGTCCCTTCGTTACCAGAGTATTGATTTCTCGGCCCTTTGTGATTTATTAACTCGGCTACTACTGTGGCACTCCTGCGCGCCATCTTCCCGCTCAAGCCAACGACGACAACTACTACACCAGTGTAATACAACAACTGCCCGTCGTTTCCTTTTACTCGTTTACTACTACCAACTACTCCCCTTCACTACCACTGTAGCCATGGCTCGCGCCCAGCTCCAGGACGCCCCGAAGGGTACCACCACCTTGGCTGCCAAGGCCCTCCCGATTCCCTTCGAGAAGCTGCCAATCAGCCAACGTATCCACTGGCTTCACTTTTCTCTGCTCATGTCCACACCTCTGCTCGCCATTTATGGCCTGCTAACCACCCCTTGGGTCTCGCAGACCTTCTACCTCACCCTGGTCACCTATCTCCTCACTGGCTTCGGTATTACTGCTGGTAAGTTAGCCCTTTCAATTAATTAATTACCTAATGCATGGTGTCCCTTTTCTTTATTTATTTACAGTTCCTCCCTACTATTCGATCTCAGCGTGCGCTTAACTCTCACCATGGAGTAAAGAAGGGGCTTGGCCCTATTAGATAGAACCTAGTAGCGGTGACAACCTGCTCTCCCCTACCATTCCTCAGATATCCACTGGCTCCGTCATTGGGTTGACCCTTATCGCCCCCGGCCATCAGGAGGGGTTCATCAAGGAGAGGGAAGGGGGGGGGAAGAGGTCTAGGTGGCACACTAGGAAAGAGAGAGAGAGCGCCTTTTTCTCCGATGTGTGGATATAAAGGGGGAAGACGATGTTACAGGATGCGCGCATAGGTAACACCCCAATTGAATGAATCAGCCTAATCGAACTGTGAATACAAGGGGCGGACTACTCTACTCATTCAATTGGCGCTGCCCTGCCATTAAAAAAATCACCCACAACCCTTCCTCCCCCTTATCATTGGTCCATCGTCCCCCTAAAGTTCTTCGGATCCGGCTATTAGGGGAAATCACTTGTGGAATCCCTGTCCCCTCACTGTAATATGCGGGGGGAAGTCGCTGTCCCATTCCCCCACTTTACTTACACTGTTTTTTTCTCTTTCTTTCCACTTGAGGCGACATTCAATACCAAATTCTCGGCAGTAGACCCATATCCCCATTAACTGGTACTAACCATTCTGTCTGATATACCACTACTCGATTTTTCCGCTACTCTCTATCCCGCCAATCATCGTTCTTATTAATCCAGGCTACCATCGTCTATGGAGTCACCGTGCCTACGACGCCCCTGTGGTGACCCGCGCCATCCTCGCCATCATGGGCGGATCTGCTCTGCAGGGCTCCATCCTGTGGTGGTGCCGTGACCACCGCGTCCACCATCGCTATACCGATACCGAGAAGGATCCCTATGGCGCCCAGAATGGTTTCTGGTATTCCCACATCGTCTGGATGCTGTTCAAGAAGGACAAGTCCAAGGTGGGCAAGGCTGACATTGACGACCTGGAAAACGACCCCGTTGTCCGCTGGCAGCACAAGCATTACGTCGCCATTATGCTCACCTTCAGCGTTGTCATCCCCATGCTCATCGCTGGCCTCGGCTGGGGTGACTGGCGCGGAGGATACTTCTACGCCGTTATTCTGCGCATGGTCATTGTGCATCATGCCACTTTCTGTGTCAACAGCCTGGCCCATTGGCTCGGTGACGTTTCTTTCGACGATAAGCACAGCCCGCGCGACCACTTCATCACTGCTCTGGTTACTTTCGGCGAGGGCTACCACAACTTCCACCACCAGTTCCCCCAGGACTACCGTAACGCCATCAAGTTCTACCAATATGACCCCACCAAGTGGCTGATTCTGGTCCTGTCCTACTTGGGTCTGGCCTACAACCTGCGCACCTTCCCCGAAAACGAGATCCGGAAAGGCGCCCTTATGATCAAGGAGAAGCGCCTCAACGAGATCAAGGCCACCATCAAGTACGGCCCCCCTGCTGATAAGCTGCCCCAATACACCCGGTCCGAGTACGAGACCGAAGTGCGGGACCATGGCCGCCAGTGGTTGTTGGTCGACGGATTTATTCATGATGTGGCCCAGTTCATCCCGGAACACCCCGGCGGTCCCAAGTACATCCGCAACATGCTGGGCAAGGACGCCTCCCGTGCCTTTGGCGGGGTAGTCTACGACCACAGCAACGGTGCCCGCAACCTCATGTCTATGATGCGTGTGGGTGTCATCACGGAATAGAATAGACCAGCCGCTCTCTATATTTGATATGGGCGGATGAGAAGATTACATACAATCGTAAACCTTCCTCCTGCTCTACCGTACGCCCCTTCTCCATATATACACTCTCTATGGTGTACTCTTTGCGTCCGCCTCCCAAATCCCTGCCCCTTCTTTATCAAAACCCGCTTAGTACTATAGTAGTTTCTTTACATTTCCATCATTGATGGGGATGTTGTTATCATATGTGTCACATATTTCTATTTTTTTTTGTTTCTCCGCATCTTCATAATTGGCCCCTCTTAACCTTTAAGGTTCCCCTTTTCATTGACATCTTCTTCATTCGCCACCTTTGGCTATAAACTTACAGCGCTTACTTTAGCCTACAGTTAACAACGTTGGAACATTGCTTGCAGGCACTGCAGAGCCCGTGTTTGAAGAGGTCAAACTCGGTGCAAATTTAGATAACCCATATAAATAAACCATTGACCCCCCCTATAATCATGTAATTGTATCTATTACAATAGAGACTCAACTTCATTAAGGATATTATAATCTAATGTGGTACTAAGCTATAGTTATTTTTCATTTTCGCCGTGAGCCAGCCGATAATATAAATCTCAGGTCTATCTATAAAAGAAGAGATATGTGTATTCCCCAAACGTTGGTATATTTTAAACAGCCCGCTCTTCCAAGATGTTTTCAGATTGTTGACAATAGCTGTGCTCTGTTTATTGACCAGTCGTAGTTGAAGGGTGCTTTGGATTTATTGTTTTTATGTCGGCCTATATTGCGGTTTATTGTCCAAGGCGGAGGACTTTGGGGTGGTTTAACCATAATACCCCACTCAGTGTAGGACTAAGGCGGTATTTCCTTCCCCTCGACTTCGATGCGCTTCCTTCCTTGCCATGTGCCTGCTCATATAAAAGTGCTATTGTTCCCAACATCTTTGTCTTCCGGTACGATTCTATTGGTGTGAGGCAGGCTAGACGGGGCCGAAACATACCACCATAGAGTTGCTCTGGTAGACATTGTGCCACTCCAATGGCGAGTGTATTTTTTTTGGCCGGGTGTATCACAAGAAGAGAAGAAGGGGTCTATGGGGGGGGGAGGAGCCACCAACTCCCCGTGATAGCCTATGTGCGTATGTGTGAGCTAGCTAATTTGGACGGATCATAAGGGTCATCAACGTTTTGATGGAGGATGGTCTCGGAACTTGGTTGTCGTTAAAACCTTATAGAGCCCACTTGTTCCAGGGTAGGCTAGCTAGACTGTACCGTTTGTCATTATGGTACCTTTTCTGGAAGGATTGATATCAATTTCGTCCTTTTATATGGGGCTCCTCTGGCCAACATCACCCAGTATTTTAACCATAGTTTGGAGTCTCCGCCGCACCGGTAAATTTCGGAACACCTTTTGGTCCAAAGTTTTACTAGCTATCTGTAGCTGTGAAGCCCAATAATATAAACCGAATAGTATCAAATAGGAGAGGGGGTGACTTATGTGTAACCCAACACCCCCCCCCCGGGGGGGGAGGTACGCTAGTACTAGGTGCGTGGTTAATATGGAGTTCAGTGGAAGCGCCAAAGTAACCTATGCTAGGCTCCCCAAATACCCGAATCTTAGTGATTTTTATATATAGTGGCCATTATCCTATTTTGAGCCGCTGTCCTAATGCCCGCTTGCTTCTCTATCCGTCCGTACCAAATGTATTAACTATGAATGAACTCCACCATTATTGTACTATACCCCATCCTATTTATTATTCGATCATTTGCATTTTATTAAATACCATTCAGCTCCTGGAGAAGGTGTGATGTTCGGCAATTCCCTGTACCCGTCCCCATTATATACCCAAGGAAACCCCGATTATTATTATATTCTTATTTAATCCTTTAACTCACCCCACTAAACCCTCAATGATCCCATTGCCCTTACTATTGGCGTCCGTTATTTCTAATACACCCATTTTTATATTAACCTCCTTTACAAGAAAAACGCGAAACGAGAGGTGAAGAGAGCAGATAACCCAGCCGAGATTCGAACTTCGCCAACCAAATCAACCCCACCACACCCACACACCTATCCTAAGAAAAACAAATAGTTCAAAATCGAAAAACCACTCACGGGGCGAGAGATGCCTTCCTTTATTTCCTGGACGAAATTCCTGGGCTGCCTACCCCTAAGCCGCTCGATTCTCTGTATCGCCTTCATCGATGGGTTCGCCGGGGTCTTCCAAATTATCCAAGGCCTCCTCCACGGGGAAATGGTCAACGTGGCCTTTGGGCTATGGACCGTAATCGGCTGCAGTATGTTCGGTCTCCTCGGTCTGTTTCGGCGGAATACCATTTTTTTCCAATGCTACGCGGGTGCCGTAACGTTTCAACTCATCTGTACTATCCCTTGGTTCATCCTCATGGTCTACGGGTACCAGAGCCGGCAGCAACACCGAAGTAGCTTCCACCATCCCCCCTACCACCACCACCTGTTGGCGTATATTCAAAATACCCTCCTCGGGTTTATCTTGCGGACCTTCTGGCCGCCTAAACAATTCGCCCATTTGGCATTGCTCATCCATGTGATACTCAGTGGGGTGTTCACGCTGTTCTCGGCCTACTACTGTGCTTGTGTCTGGTCCCTATACCGGATTTTACGTATCGAGGAAAAAGCCGCGGAGCAGGTTCGGCTGGCCGCCGAGCGGGCCGAATTGGAATATTACTTTGGTAGAGGCGACAATCGATAGTCACCTAACCCCAGGGGCGACGGCAACTCACTAAAGCCCCCATCCCCACAACACCTGGATGAGACCACTTGTTCGGAAACCGTGAACGGGTCCGCCGCATCATGAAAGCTGACCGAGACTCTCCCCCCCCATTCACCTATCGTTACGCTTATGACATATCAACAATGGGGAGGCACACACACAATCAGCCAATAAGTCACATTAATGCCGACTCTAAACCACTGTTTTTAATAGAATAAATCATGTTTCCTCCTTGTCCTCTAAGCTTACACATCCAATGCGTGAATTTCAGGGCGAATTTTATTGGGTGCGCCAAGGCCAAAATTGTGCAGCATGTATATATAGCTATATATAAAGACTGACGCATCAGTCAAATCATTCCTACCATTCCCACGACGTCGCCAATGAGAAAGACAAAAGGACACCGACAAAAGGGTGATTAGAGCGAGCTCGATCCGGAAAGATGAAGAATAAAAATAGAATGGGTCAAGTAGTTACAGATAATGTGGAAGAAGATAGGAAAAAGCTACGGGTAATCAAAAACCATGATCCGGTAGAACACGCCTCAGTAGTCAGCAACCAAAGGGTTAGGTATAAAACAAACCCTCTATTTGCTTGCATGTTCCTCTGACCCAACCACTGACACCGTCTTACGACGGGTCACCCGTTCCAGATCCGCCGTGGCGGTTGATGAAGCGGTATCAGCGGCCGGTTTGGCTTGATCAGCCTCGGTTTTGGTCTTCTTATCCTTAGCAGCCGGGGTCTCCGTGGACTTGGGCATGAAGGCGGTGAGAATCATGTTCAGGATCCAGGCCATGGCCACGAAGAGCATGCCAATGATACCCGCCACACGCGGTTGATCGGCAATGGCCTTGCCAATGTCCTGGCGGGCGGCCTCGACCAGACGAGTGGCGTCCTTGACGAACTGACGGTACTGGTAACGGGCAAAGTTAATGAAGTCGCGCGGATCGGGCATAACCTCGTCGTTGCCGGCGGCGGCTGCCTTTTCCTTGGCCAGTTTAGCCTCTTCGACTTCATGCTTGGGTACCCAGGCTTCGGCGGCCAGAGCTTCGGCCTGGTCCACGGACTGACCCACGTAGATGTTGTCAAACAGAATCTGATCCTGGATGGTCCACAGCTCAAACCCAGCGCCGACAATAGGGGTCATGCCGATGGCAGGCTGCTTGTCTTCGAAGTAGTCGGGGTTGGCAATCTTACGGGGGGCCCATACGCCCTTGTAGGCCGGGTTGGCAATCATAGGGGCGCTCCACTTACCCTTATAAGCCGGGTTTTCCATCATGGGGCGCTCCCATTTACCGCACCCAGACGCCTTTTGGCACTTGGGGTTGGCGATCATCCGGGGCTCGTAGTCACCGTCCTCGTCTTCGTCCCATTCTTCGGGCATGACGTCTTCCGGGTCGGGAATTTCGAGGGGCTCGTTGTCCAACCAATCGGCCGGCTTTTCGGCCTTGACGTTGGGGATCCGCTTGGGGGCGTTCTCGTCCCAGTCGGCGGGCTTGGTGGCCTTAGGATCAGGGATCTGAGACTCCAGCACCCAGTCGTCGGGCATGCGGTCGTTGGGATCATCAATCTCAGCGGGCGGGTTGATGGGGGGGTCCATATCGGTGAGCAGATTGCCATTTCGGACGGCGCGGTTATTGATGCGGATCTCGAAGCTGTTGTCGGGGTTCACAATGAGCGTGTACAGCACGGTGGTCTGGCCAATCATGGCGGCGGGTGGGTTGGTAAGGTGCTTTTCAGTAACCTCCCCAGTCTTGGGGTTACGGTGCCGCAGGATGAAATGCACCTTGTTGGAGGAACCGCAACGGTCGGGACCGAACATGATGGTGTACGGGGTCTTGTCGTTAAACTGGGTGGGGTCAAAGGCCGCGTCGGCTTGGCTGATCAGTTTGATGTAGGCGCCGCCGCACTCGAGAGAGTTCTGGAACTTGACTTCGTATTGGACCACCAGAGGCTTGTCCTTAATAACCAGGGGGTGCTCAAAAGGTACCGAAATGGCGTGGTGAGCGGCAGCGGTGGACAACACTAGGCCATGGTCGCCTTTGAAATAGGGTTCAGCCAAAGGTTCCAGAATTTTCCAAATACCGGTGTAACGGCTTTCTTCTTCCTTGCCGTCCTCCTTCTTGGTGGCTTCGCTCTTGACCCATTTGCCAAAGTCGCCGTTAGCGAACTGTTCCAAAAAGAAGGCGTCGATTTTAGAGGGCTGGTGGGGTTCAAATATTAAGGGGTAATGGTATACGAGTGAGGGCTTGGTTAATGGGGTTGCCGCGAAATGGCGGAAGAATTAACACAAAGTAGCCACGGGCCTTGTCTAGGCCAACTATTTAAGGATGGGGAGTGCAATTTAGAAGGGATGACGTACCGTGAATTGACCCAGGGTGAACTCCTCATTGGCGACGGAGTCCTGGTTGTGGGCGGCCGCGAGGGCGACCAAAGCGGCCAGGGTTAGCAGATTGTACTTCATGATCACTGAAGTGGCTCAGATGGGAGGGCGGCTATTCAGGGAATGTATTCAAAGGAAGTGGGGGCAAATATACAGGAAGAATAAGCGGGACGAGTTCGTGAAAAGCGCTCACTTGATAAAGCCAGGCAAACTACACAACAGTTAAGAGGACAAAGGGTATAGTAGTAGAGAGCAAAGGAACCAGTGGGATGAATACGGGGGCGCTGAGCTGGAAATTGATGATCCTTATATATCAACACGGCTTAGTGTATATGCGCATACAAGTAGCAACAGGGGAAGCTGCGCGTGGACTGTTTCAGTAGGGCAGTGAGGGCGGCCAGTCCATTGGGCGGAGCCCCTATTTATCAGTACCGTATATTTCGCCCATTGCCCCGTCGTAGATATGGGCACTGCCCTTACTTGTCTTTCCCTGGAATAGCTAGCTCTGTCGTCTCATCTGCCATGTGGATGATGGGTCCCGTGCCCTCCCGCAAGCTGCTGGCCCTGCCAGTTCCCCAGGCCAAAAGCCTACCTACTCCCTCACATCTTACGTGGTTGGTCCCAAACTGCTCTCCCATCCGTCCCCACTTCCACCCATTCCACCACTCCCCTTGGCCCTCTTCTATCTGCGTATAGCCCTCGCCTCCGGAAGAAGTGCATTTGAAACGACTGCCTGCCTAGCTTTGAACCTTTCCCCGCCTTACCTAAGTGTTCGCCATCTCATTTGTCATAGTCAAAGTTGTCTTCAAACCTCTCGATTCGCTTGACTTCCTTCCATACCTAAACATCCAGCACCTATATATCTACCCGGTTACACACACCCTTTAACACTTCCTCGCCCTCCTGGTTTACCAAACCCTCGTCCAATTTCCGAGCCCATCACCATGGCGTCCATGCTAGATAAGGATAAAAAGAAGATGCAAGAGCGTCACGAAAAGATTCTGGTGGCCATGACCAAGGAACCCGCCAATGCACTTTGCGCGGACTGTGGTCAACCCGGTAAGTGCTTAGTATCTGCTTGTAAATGCACCAAAGCCGAATTGTGGTGCACCATTAGTAAAATGGCATTAGCTTTAGTTTTGATTTGGCCCCCTTGCTTTCTTACCTGTCTATCCCAAAATCACTAACCCGGTGTTCGCTTGGGTGAATTTGTATTATCTCTACCTGGTCGCAGGCCCTCGCTGGGCATCGTGGAATATCGGGGTATTTCTTTGCATCCGATGCAGCGGTTTTCATCGTAAGATGGGTACTCACATTTCCAAAGTAAAATCCATTTCGTTGGATGTCTGGACTGCCGAGCAAATCGAGGTAAGTCACTGTTCCCATTTCTTGGCACCTTCCTTTGACTGGTGTTTATTTATGCAGTACCATTCCGTGTCCGCTTAAACGCAGCCATGCTTATACATTCGGCTCAATATATACCATAATTATCTTGTTTTTTACAATCCGCGATCCAGGCCATTCAAGCAAAGGGCAACGCCAAAGTCAATGCCCAATACAACCCCAATGCCGAACTTCACCCTCCCCCGTCGGGTGATCGGTAGGTCATTCTTTTCATTAATATTTTGAAATACGTAATGTGGCACTGCTCCGGATATTTCCTCCGCCAGAACTCGCTTCCTCGCCGTTCTCGGGTAACGGATGCAGCCGCAAGGGATACAATTACCCAGATGGAATGTCTTGACTTAGTGTGGTTCTCTAATACCCGATTACCATGCCTATTTAATTGTCACAATCATATTTATCGGCCACTTCTTTGGTACCACCTCTATTTAGCGAGATGGAGCAATACATTCGTAACAAATACGAGCGCCGCCTATTCATGACGCAGTCTTCCCGTGTAAGTACCCCCACCCTTACTCACCCAATATTAGATGGTTCTATTTTAGGACCCATGTCTATGGATCTAGCCGGGCCTTGATAAATTTCTACGCTCTGTCTAATACGGCCTACAACATAAAAGGTTTCAAATTGTCGGCATTGCTAATTATTAACCTACTCCCTCGCATATCCCCTATACGCCCATGCCAAACCCCATGTACTATATCAGGAGGACCGCAGTGAATCTTCAAGCTCTAGACCCCCGACCGGCTCCTCAAGAGCTGCGATTGGCATTTCTGATACCAGCATGTCCAAGCTCCGTTCCATGGGGTTCACCGATGATACCCGTAATGCCCAGGCCCTTCGTCGCAGCCATGGTAACCTGGAACGGGCGATTGATATATTGGTTTCCGAAGCCCCTTTGTCGCAACCCGTGTCCCGCACCTCGTCACGTACTGGCGCGAGCACCCCGGCCCCACCGGCCCCCAAGGCCGACCCGATGATCGATCTCCTTGGGTTGGACGACGGGTTCAGTGCAGCCTCTCCGGCCGCCAGTGCCGGTGTAAATACGAATTTAGTGTCAGGTACCCCCAAGTCGCCCTTATCGGCCACACCTAGTGGTGGGTCGTCCATCCGTACCCAAACTACTACTCAACTCAGTGGTCTTTTCCCGCCTCCCCCTGGCATGAGTAGCGGGCTTGGGTCAATGAGCAAGGCTCCGGTCGCAGCACCGGCCGCCCCGGCTCAAGACACCGACGCTTCGGGATTTTCGGACTTTGGCCAGTTCACCGACTCGTCCTTCTTCAACCAAACCGCCCCTGCTCCCGCCGCCCCAGGTAAATAAACTGATTTGTACCATAGTGTCCTCCCCTATACTAAAGCAATGCGCTCAAAGAGCAGCCAACTTTGATGCTCCGTAAACAGCCGCATCAACAGCGCTAGGTGCGGTATTGGTTTATGGTATATCCCTCCCTCTTAGTTTATGTAATCTAACCATTTTCATGCACTTTTGATTTAATTTGGCCAATCTCAGCGAATTCCCAACCACCCACCAGCGGCCGTTTTGATAAAAACTCGATTCTTTCGCTCTATTCGTCAGGCAATACCCAGCGGACGATGCAACCCATGGCCAGCCAACTCTCTAATTCAATGGCCGGCATGTCACTTGCCGGTGGCCATGGTGGTGTCAATCCTACCACTTCGTGGATGCAACAACCCACCTCGCCGGCTCACCCGCCGCAAACGTCGTCGTCGACACCGGCCTCGTCTTTCGGATTCCAACAGTTCGCTGGTTTCCAGTCGGCATCAGCCAATACGCCTCTCTCGTCCTCCCGCAGTCCTGTTTCCAGCGGAACTCAGCCTCAACAGGCCTCGGGCGGTTCATTAATGGATTTCGGTGACTCTTTCTCGGCCTTCTCAAGTGCCCCCACTACGAAAAATACCGCCGCTTCGTCGGCCAAGTCCCCTGGCCTCAAGTCGAATAAAGATTTATTTGGTGAATTCAGCGATCTCTTGCGTTAATTTCCGGTCAACTCGCCTCGGAATTTGAGTACCCATTTGAAGATAGACTGCTCTATTTCGGACCCGCTAATGCTTGGCTGTAACTTTTACCGGCACACTTTTTCGCATCTTATACATCCCTACTTCCTTCGTTTATCAATATATATCTTCGCTCTAGTATAATTCGGTTTGTTTTCAGTGATTGCATATAAGCAGCCATCGGTTGGTGTATTAGAATATATTCCCCCTTCCCTTCGCGCGTAGCTCGTAGTTCTATACATTTACTATGTCCGTTATGTTGGCATATCCTTTCTTGTAGCCCCGTCCCCAATAAATTATTATACTACCTCTAAAGCGCATCCTGTTCAAAGGCAATTACGCTCGTCGAGTTTGGGGGTTTCAGACGTTTAACCACTATTTCACAGTTACATATTCACACTATATCCAACTCTCAGTACAATCGTATACAACCCCTTCTCCATACACTTTGATTTTAATCATTGGTTTATTTTGACCCGAGTCTGGGCCGTTCTTTCCCTAGGCACCTCGAGATATCGGACCATTAGCCACCTTATAGCTCGGTGGTCTTATTTGAATACCCCTGCATGTAGAAAAACACAGTGCCAATGGCATCGTTTCGAGAACCAGATACCGTTTTTGCTATAGATTATATTAAAATACTTTTTGTGAAACTATAGGTGACTGTGAGGCGCTATGAGGGGGCGCTAGGCTTGGTCTGCCGACTCAGCCCTCCCTACTAAACACATACTACCCATGTCATACAGCTGTGCGCCTGTCGTGGTCGTCTGGGATTGTTCCCATTTTCTTTTCTTGGTTCGTATTTTTACATACATACATACATACATTTTAAAAAAAAGAATCCGCGAAGATTTATCGATCGCTTAACTCATTATTTGACCTGTCTACACTCCCCGGCTCCACTAGTGCGACGGATATTGGGTTGAAGTGGACTTTGGACGTGGCGAAGCTCTATAGCCCCAAGGGTGGAATATTCGGCTCTTTACAATTATCGAAAAATCGGAAATTCATAGCCAGTGGTCTTCAGCTCGAGCGACCAAGCCCTGTACCTTTACCGTAGCCAATGGTAGATTTTGCACCTCCCTTCTTTGTAACACCATAAACTCCACAACCAACCACAATTGGTTAGGCCGAGGAAAGGGGGGACGTGGGCCCTCCCCCTTTCCGCCACCTACAGCCGCCATTGTGCCGGAGACGATAGAATTAACCGACTAGGCTTGTTGAAACCATGCGGGCTTTATTCAATAGTCCCCATCATTGCTTCGGTGGATTTAAAATTAGAGTAGTCGGCGAGCTACTTAGCCTCCATAGCTTTGTCCGTATTCAAGGGGGGTGAGCCTACATTTACAACCGGGATCTCTAGACTACACACGCACCCCAGTCCTGTATTTAGTAAATCGTTTTGGGGCTAGGTCAGCTGAAATGGTCAGTCATTTGGTTGCCATAATTTCGCATTTCACTAATGGAAGATTGGTATAGCATGAAACCCCTAATGACCCAGTGGCCGAATCTCTCTATAAACCGCCATTTTTATTTCGGGACCACACTATAGTGGACTCTCCTACTCCTTTTCTTTTCGACAGATCACTCGGGAAATTACGAATAAAAACACACACACATCTACAGATTCGTGAAATAGAGTGTGACGAAAAATACAAGGCGAAACCCCAGTCCATCCAAGAGGGAATCAAAGAATAGTCCATGGACGAGTAATTGGTTATATTTATAGTCTAGAAAAGCTGCTCTATAGGAATTGGCCTTTTCTCTGGTCAGACTAACACCACGGCTTGAGAAACACTTATTTAAGTGAGGGTCACCCTCCCTACCCGGTTACTTTTTTATGTCTATTACCCCCAATATTTAGTGACTTTGGGACTTATTTATACCTCAGATTATATTACCTCTCACTCGATTTCATCGCTTGAGCATTACTGCCGTTTCATTTGGTTAGCTATGCGCATTTCAATCACCTTGGTAAGCAGTAGGGCCGGTGTCTTTTTTGACTTGGGTTAAATCTACAAACACTGTGAACTTACTATTCAATTTAGTTCCCCATACCCTTTATGGTGCTTCTTTCGTTTAGCACGACTTTTCTGAGCGAGTTATATAACCGAGCTACCCCCACAATCTTCAACTAAAATGGTATTTTTATACGTATACGTCACTCGTTATTTTGTGAACAAACTTACTTTAGGTCATATTATTTGGGTTTATGGTGGGGCGAGTCACTGAAATTAGGGCCATGCCTGGCAACCTAGACACCAATACAAACCTTGTAAGAAGTCGGTCTTTAACGAATCCATCTACGTGGCTCCGCAGATCTTCGTCAGCTAACCGTAATGTAATCCCTGAGGGGATAGTAAAAGACGAAGCCACAACCCCTTCAATCCAGGACAGCGGGGAAGTCTGTGACTTGTCTATTTACCAAGACGAATGGAACAAGCGGGAAGTCGTCGATGAAAGAGAATTGGAGGAGCACAAGGTCCTGCGCAAGTAAGTCGCGCATTAGATTATATATATATATATATATTCCGTTGGTAGATACCTAGTTAATGTCCTTTTAAGGTAGTATGTTTTTCTTCCGGGGGCTATGTCATTTCGGCCCTCAGATAGGTACCTCTTCAACTTCACATGCAGTCGAATAGGTGTTAGTGGATAAGAATTTGACTAAATTGTATTGCTCAACCATGACTTTGCCCCCTTACCCCCTTGGTCGCTATACCGCCCCTTCCCATAATTATTTATTCGACCCATTAGTTTGGCGTTTGCTGCATACCTTCCGTTAGCCATTATGGTGCACGAGCTCAGTCTGAATGATAATTTTAATGCCGACGCCATCAGGCCTTTTACGGGTTCAACGACTACTGCCTGCCATGGTTTCGTGGCCGCTGACAAAGCAGGCGAGAATATATACGTCGCTTTCCGTGGGTCCACGCCGGATTCTTGGGCCACATTTTTTTACGATTCGCTCGGTTGGCCAGACTCCTGGGCCGATTACCCCGAAACAAAAATCCATTACGGATATCTGTGGTTATATAGCCAATGCATTGCCCCTTACTTGGGCGCACTTAATGAAGTAGCACAGCAAAACACCGATGCCACTGTCCATTTTGTGGGCCATTCACTCGGCGGTGGTAAGTATCTATAGCCAGTTTTTATTTGTTCATTAGATTGTTTCCCCCGTGCTCATCGCAGTTCATTGCACATTGGCAATATTTTGTAACTAAACACCCCCATAGTGTATACGTCTAGTCCAGAAAACACGGGTTGGCAAGCTGACACGGCGTGCCGTGAATATCACAGTGAAAGAAAAAACCTTGCGATATCAGATTGGACTGAGTATTGCGTACAATATTGATGAGCCCGGCTATCTAACCCGCCTTCAATGTATAATTTGTTATTTTTTATCACCTCTGGCAGCTATTGCTACATTAGCAGCATTCGACTACCCGCTTCAGCTAAGGGGAAAGCCCCCGCATGAATACAGGGTGACTACGTTTGGAAGCCCTCCAGTCGGGAATGACGTATTTGTACGTTTATACAATAACCGACATATTCCAACCGTATTAATCACATCGGGATTTGACCTGATTCCCAACGCTAGCTTCTTGAAAACTTACTTACATGTCAGGAACGAGATTTACGTCCTCCCTGGCGGAAAACGCACCATCAAATGTAAATACGATACCATGTTTCTAGAAAGCGACCCGTTTTGCTCTCCCGATGTGTCCCTTATGAAATGTCGGCTCATAGACCATAGCGTTTTTTGGGGCCTAATTGACTTTATCCCGTACAACCCCAGTAAAACCAAGTTTATTCTACCGATTAGCAAAACCCAGCTGAACTCATCTCTGGGAATTCTGTAACTTGAACCATTGATGATACTGACGAAATACTCCCTAACCCCATCTACTTGTCGAGAGTCACCCGCAAATATCTCCAAGGACTCCAAAATACTAACTCCTCGCATGATTGTGTGTAGATATTGACTAATAGATTAGCTATAATAAATATTTCATACCATTCTTCCTCGTTTTCTACATTGTTTCTATCAGGAAATACTAATACAACTTCTAGAGTTATATAATACATCTCCCAGGTAAAAGGGTCGAACTGTCATGACGTCTATTGATTTGATGTGAGTGGGTAAACTCTAAGGTGTCCCTGTGAATAACTCGGGAGGCTCTAATGGAGGAATCGTCGAATAGGGGTACTTCTAATTAAGGACAGTCCAAAAAACTAGGACATGATAAAGGAATTGAGTCAAAACAGTCAATGGCAGAGACGAGTCGATTAGTTAAAATAGCCTATAACGCATAAAAATAATATCGGCCCTACAAGCAAAGCACCGACATACTAAATCACACAGGCCTGACAGTATACCGTCACCGGGCTAATTCGTTACTTTTTTACTAAAGAGTGGAACTATGGGTGTTATTATCCGGTAAGAATTGGTTAGGTGGTTACAACAACCTGGGACTAAGATAAATCTCGCTATGAATATTGATAATTAAAAGAAATATGCGAATACAATATTTTCTAAAATACTCCTGGTATAACCAAGAGAAATCGCAAAACATCATTCCAGAAAATAGCCTGGCGTTAATAATCGAATCATATAAGTATCAGTGTAAATGTAAATGTAAGTGCCGTTTTCTAAGTAATATCCAGGCATGTCAACTGGACCAATTATGGAAGGCTCCCTAGCTAAAAATACACCTGCCAGTATTGTTTCATCGTGGTATATTTGGTTAATTGTCACGCATCCCTTCTTTATGCGTACCCCGCCCCGCTTGGCCACATATTGACTTCCGAGCTCCATCAAGTGAAATTGCTCCCGTTTGTCCTTTTGCGGCTGATTACTTGCAGTTTATCATGCCGATACCTTCCTGTCCCTGTATTCGATGTGCTATTTGACGGATACCTTTCTCTCCCACGATTTTTATTGAACACTCTAATGGGGAATCGTCCGACTAACGGCAGTTTATCTATTGCAATTCTTCTACCCTTTCCCGACATACTGAACAATGAGGAAATCACATAGAAAGGTAGTGAGTCCTATAGTAATGGATTGGCTTAACCCATAGTCGAGATTATCGAAACCAACTACAGTAAGATCAACCATGAACCTTGTTGCACTAGACTACCCGCTTGAATTTACCGGCCAAACAGTGACTAAGAATGATTGCAAAGCCCGATTCTTTACAATGATATATCAACCTGCCAGGGATAAGCTCCATGATTGTCTCCATGGTTAGGGCCCGCCACAGCCTAGAACTCCTTAGGTGTAGCTTGCTTGCACAGTCGCACCTACGGTCCAGGAAATCACAAAATTACTACTATAGAGCCCACCATATATACATCTGACATTCGTAGTCCGTGTAGCCTGATGTCTATGTGACTCTGACTCCTTCACATCAAACCTCCATTCATATAAAATGTTTGCCCAATGGAAGGCTAGGGTCTAGGTTGTTTGATTTACAGGGATGACGAGTGATGGACAAATCCAGGGGCCATTTCTAGTAAGGATTGACACGTCAAACGACCATTCACATTCGTAGTTTACTATTATACCCACCTTCACCACTGGTCAATACTCCTATGGAAACCAAGAGCTATTCGACTGAGCTCTTGCCAGTGTTGCCGGACGTGACTAGGGAGGAGGAGGGCATGGAACCAAGGAAAATAAGGCTCAGTGAATATTTCGAAAAAAAACAATATGTAACTTGGTATTAAATATGTAAAATATATTTTGATCATACTGGAGCAGGTCAGCTATTAGATGACAGCCCATTACTCACCGTCGAATTTTGAGGTGTCGTTCTCAGAAATGAACCAAAACCTGGTGCTTCGGAGGTATTTGGAAAGACCTCTCTGGGATCTGGTGTCAATAGATGCTCATTCCAGCAGTCGCAGGTGACCGCTCGGCCACAAGCTACACGCCCCTAACGGTGGCGTTGTCCCAAATAAAAATGTAGCAGGGCCTCTGGCATCGCATAGCCCATTGGTCAGACGGTCTCCATGTTTTCTCAGTGACCCCCGGGTTTAACTGGGATTGCATATGGATTGACCTAAAAGGACTTGAATGCATAGCCAGTATTATAGATGCATTGGGGTCATTTACACTCAAACCCAAATCCAACCATCAAACGGGGACCTACTAGTGGTGGTCTACTTTCCATGATTACAAATATATGGTTATATATATTACCATCCTATTTCACCATACCGGGGTTTTTTTTAGGATTTTGGCTAAAATAACCCCCTTAATAACCTTTGAAAACATGTTGTATCTAAGGATGTGCAATCCGATAGGGCGTGTCTACAAAATAGATAACAATTCTTGTACGAAATTGATGATACGCCGACATTAGGTTGGGATATTAGTTCAATTGCGCTATTCGGTGCTTTTGAGGTGATGAAAGGGCACTACATTGTACATTTTAAAGAGGTGCCCGACCTTTGGTCACTGGGTAAAAAAAAAGATAATTTCCGCTGTTCAGCGATGTCTTGACTACGAAGTAATATTAAATTTGGCATAGTCTGGACCATATACCACAATGAATATCTCCCGAGACAAAAGCGTCTGGTTGGTAGGTTGATAAGTTCACCAAGACACTCACCTGGGTCTATTGACATAATGGGTGGACCAATATAAACACAGATTACCGGTTGACTTCTGATTTCTGAAAATAGGGTTTAGTAAATAAGTCACATAGCCCAACATAGACGTCACTGCTACCCTTCCTTCTAAGAACAACTATTGGTTAACTAGTAACTAGGTGTTCAGAAGCGGGGAAAACAACTGGGCGGATTAAACGTGGACTTTCCAATTAAAAATCCTTAAAATGTGGCCGTCGGGTTCCCAGGAATTAATCCACTAGTAATAGTAGGGTATATCACCTATTGAGAGTTAAGAAATTCTATGCTTTGCCCTATCCCGGTACCTGATTGGCACTGAGCTGGTGCAGCCTGGTGAATTTCTATGCCAGGTGTGCCCAAAATGCCCTTGGGTTGGCTCAGTAATATTTTCCCAGTCGCCTGTGGATCATTAGGACCTGACTTCACTGTCTTTCTTCCTTGCCTATTGTTTCCGCACCATCTTTTTCCATAAGGATATTGCGCCAAGGCAATAGGGCCCCCCATTAATATCCACTGACTCACGGGTAGATCCCGTGTATTCTTATTGCCTAACGAGCAAACACAGGGCATGCTGGCGCACCTCGCTTGATTGACCAGAAAGGGTTAATTATCGAATCCCGGTTCTATAAAAGTAATGAGGTGAGAATTGATGGGTGTGAGTGAGAGCGGGAGATACCCCATACGGTGGCGGCACATGGAAGCGAGCATTCAAATTGGGTAACGAACGATGATTGGCCATATTGCATGTACATGTTTATTATAGCCAACTGGTGGTACTGATTTTGGTAATGGCCGCTTAACAGGAACTACAGAAGAGTAGGACAACTCTTATTCTTTAACTAAAGGATCCCCGAACGCCAAAGTGATACGAGCCCGTGTTTGAAAGCAGTGTCCGGATGAAATGGCAAATATATGGCCACATTGGCCCAACAATAATACTTGGGGAGTAGCTCATGGTACATTTTACATGTCTAAGTATTCACACTTAAACTTACAACACAATATATATATATATATATATATACCATATACCATATACCGTGATGTTGATAGAAAAAATATCACTGAAGGATCGATTCTTGATGAAGCCTGTCGCGAAATTCAGGTAGGTCGTCAATACATTCGGCTCATTGTATTAGTTGGGAATGCAGGGCCTGGTTGGAAAATAAATAAGGGTGGGAATACCCATAACCGTTGGCCCACAAGTAGGGTGAGGGAGCTGTCAGATGCAGGATGAACCACCAATAAAACGGGGAATATTATTAATATTAGAAAAGTAGCACATTGGGGGGAGGGGAAAATACACTGTAGATGACTTCAGTCCTAGTCGGAAATGATTTGCCTGGTGTGGGAACCAATTTGGTTGATCATTGCTGGAAGGTGGCATTGCCAAACCTATCGAGACAGCGAGGTTAATCATTTTCAATTACACCCTGGATATATCTGGCCCTAGTGAGTGGCCCGTAATCTAAACTAATGGACTTTCCAAAAATCATGGCCGAATAATGTCCCTGGCCCTGGTCCATACGGATGACCCGATTTCTGGCGTGGTAATACTGAATATCCTGTTGGTCGGTAGCCATTCGCCAGCGCTTGACCTATACGTTAGGTCGGGGTTATAGCCAAACCGGGCGATAAAATCCGGCCAACTACGGTAGGCGCATCCCTAAAGCAGGTCCCCCGTGGTTGATCGAATGGGGCTGGTGGTAGACCAAGTAGGCTTGACAGCGACCACTGTGGCAAAGGTACCTTTATTTACCATTTGGAATCATTTCGCCTTGTATTTTTGGACCGTCGTGCCAGTAGTGTATTTATTAATCCCTAATCGACCGGTGACGGAACTAGGCTTCTAGCGACTGTGTCAAGCCGCGGGGGCGCTGTCAAGCCCGCAATTTACCATCGAACCTGCTGTATACAAATACGCCGCCCTCTCACTACCCCGGATTCGAATGAAAACCTGATTCAACCCATAGGAGGATCATGTGGACAAATAACACGTTGATTATACTTACCCAGCCCCGCTCCCATTTCCGCCAAACCACAATCCCACGGCATATTCCTCAAGCAAATATATATTCGAGCCATGTGAATAAGTTCTCCTAC
>JANBQC010000160.1:0-49451 GCA_027576995.1 Dimargaris cristalligena
GAATTAAAAATATAGTATAGATGAAATGAAAGTATGCGAACAACTGGTAGGATAATCAGTGATGGAAATACTGATATTGCTTGTTCAAATAGACGGGCTGTGGGGGCTTGTTGGGTCGATTCCGTTTTCGCTTACCGAGAATGAAGACTGGCCGACTTTTTCACTTGTTACGAACGCCCGGATAATTAGCACCAACGAATGGTCGGGGATTTTTTTGAGATTTCGTAGTGGAGGTGAGAGGGGTTGTGGTTTTCTTTGCGCTTGCGCTTGTCCAACGCGGAATGCCTGATTTTGAGGAATCCGCGGCATTCTTTTTGGCAGGGGCGTTGAGATCGGATAATTTATTGCTGTTGGGTTTTTGGGCGTTAAATTTGGCGGCAGACTTATTACTTACAGCTTCGACATCAGAATTATAGTAGGAGTTGGGCTTCTCATTAGCTGGCTCACGACGGAAAAGTTGAGGCAAAGTAGCATCCGAGGACAGCGAGCGGCGGCCCAACTGGCCAAAGATATGGGGTGTGGTGAGAGTGGCACCATGGCTGTACGCGACCATGGTGGTCAAGGCAAAGGTAAACGCGAGAGTCGGAAAGTGCATGGTGGTAAATAGGATGGTCAGAAGGAGGGTGGGGGTTACAATGGTCGTGACTTTAGTAGCCAATAGAAGGTGAAAAATAGGCGGAAATGTCCGGGGAAATGGCAATGGCGATGCAGATGAAGGAAAGATAAAAGGGGCTTGAAGCTGATGAATATCTGGGAAAGGGCAGCACGGAGTAGGTATTTATAAGTTGGGTTTGAATAGTCGTCGCTCGTTCCAGAATACTAGGATGCCACCGCTGCCAGTAATGAGCCAATGTTTGATTCCGGTGGGTTGAGACCAATTGCATATCTCCTGGGAGCTTGCCCTCCAGACGCTCGAGATGGGCGCCAATTTCCCGGGCTGCTGTTTCACGGACATCATTTCCGTTGCCGCTATCCTGTCTCAGCTGCTTTTTCGTCTCTCGGCACACATATGCTACCGATATATTGGTCTATTCTGCACCAATATTCAACATGTAATTTCTTTCGTGGCGACTCTTTCTACTCGGTAGGTAATAATCAGCTATTGCTTTAATCTATTAGAGAACAAAGCGTCAGAATCGCCTCCACTGTTGGGAATCCACCCGGCATCTGTTGCGAAGTACACTAGTATATCACAGTCGAGTAGTCGTCGACGAGTGCAGGATAACCTCACCGTGTTCATTTCACAGAGTAATATTACTATGAAACCCCGCTGCTCCGTTTGCCCTCCTTCACACAGCCCCGTTAGACCTAAGAGACAAAGACAGTAATGGGCCAACCGGCCGATTGGTACTGGGTTGTTCCAACGATCCTTGCTTTACGATTTCCTGAGCATTCCTTCTCGTCTACAGGGGGGTGTCGTGTAAGAAGCTGGTCTATTAGCCCACCTTTACAGTTAAATTTTTCTTTGTGTAAGTACGACCGCGTATCGATATCGATCAACCGACTGTGAGTATGAGGATAGGCTACGCAAATGACCCGAGAGTATAGAATGAGCGGCCCATTGGGCTGATCGGCGTCTTCCATGGCCCATAGATTGGATTTCCTCGTCTTGATTATATAACGCCTTTCTTCGACTCCCAACGCATACCTCCATTACACTTACTTCCAATGACCAGCCTACATGGCGAGGGTGAATACCGATCCATTTTCTAGATCATCGCCCAGGCGGCTAAACTTCTACGATGCCTTTTTATCTTCGAATTGCCGCCCCCTACTAGACCTGGGCTTCAAAGCACAGCCCAAACAGGCTTACTCCCCTAATTCCACGCCGTTTTGCCGTTCCGCCCCATCCACTGTACGTTAAAATACCCGACACCCTCGCCCCACCCTTCACTTCGGCTATTGCTGCGCCCGTTGGCCATATTATTCCATAGCATCTCTACCCTACTAAATATGAGGTTTATCCTACCCATACGTAGATTGTGAAGGTAATAAATATCGGGATACAGAGAGCACTGGTGACAGTGCACCTTTGAGACTTTCAGACCCACAGCAAACTGGCTGGACTGGGGGATAAACGGCACACTACCTTATTATCGGGTATATCCGGCCACCCCTTTAGAGGGGTATTGCATGGGGTCAGTTCATTAATGAAGATGCAACCAAATGTACTTGATATATACGAACTTATAGGAAATTCAGGACAGTGATCTATTTTACTGGTGGCTGGTGATGGGGTGGAAATACAGTCATGGAGTAACAGGGCTTCTGAATTGCACACATGTGCCGCTGCTGGTGCAGTTAGGTGAAGAAATAGTGGAATGATTGAATGTTATTAATTGTAAATATGAGGATTGGCTGTGGAAGTGCCGTATACTAGCAGTCTAAGAAACAGGGGCAATTCCAGAGGTAGTAAATTAGTAAAACCTCGGGTCCAATGTACACTACAGTGCATTAATCTGACCATTTGTGATTGGGTTATTGGTTATGAGCATGGCCGGGGCCTTACTGATTAATGGGGTGGTGACTGGTGAAGCCATGCCCTGCCCCAACATAATAACAGAACTATTGTATATTAATACAGACTAAACATCCCTGTGACCACAAGATTGCTGCTTTAACTGCACTTGCCCACCAGCCAGACTCACTATTTATGTGTTTATTCTCTCTATTCCAGATTTTCTTTTGATGGCTCTATATTATACACTGCTTAGTTTGGGTATCAGAAGCTGGTCAAGTACTAGCTATGAGGGTACCACCTATTCTTATATGATATGTATATGTATATCTATCTTAGCCTTGCCTTTTTTCTGCAATATAATTTTCACTAGTGATATTAAATCTATAGGATATAATACTCTTTATAACCCAGGTTAACTACTCTTAGTCTGTCAAGAGTCTTGAATATAGGCTTCTAACAGTAGGCTTGGCTAAGTAGGCCACTAGCATTAGGTAAGGGCATAGTACTAACTAATAAATGCATAAGTAAGATTATATACAAGGGTTATATATAGTGGGTACACTTACTAGTTAGTATAAGGGAGAGTGAGTATATAGAGTTTATTGGCGTTAACCAAGGGGTAAGAATAAGCTAAGGAATCTAACCAGTCCCAATGGGGCCTAGTTATATATATATAGGGATAACTCCAGAGTGAGGCCCTAAGGGGTGGATACTACTAAGTCTAAGGTATAAATAAATGGGCCAAATAGATGGCCCCAGGTATCTGGAAGACTCTGATGGGAGCTGGAAGAGTCTTAGGATCAATACTTGAGTAATTAGTGTGAATAGGTAGAGTCCAGAAGGGGAAGGGTTAGATGATAAGGGATAATCCTATAGTACCAGGGGTGACTATGGGAAGTTTAATATAGTACTACAAGGCCTAATATAATCAGACACTAAGTTGGCCAGATTAAGGAGGATTAGATAGTCCAATAAGGCTATATTTTATTATAGGAAATGTCCTACTGGGGATTATTATATATTAGTAATAGGCCAAAAGATAATGCACTAATGATTATTTTAGGATTTCCATACCCCATTAAATAACAGGGGCCAAATACCTATTTCTAATCACTAGTTATCCCTAGAGGAACTTAAATATATCAGAAATTGGAATCTAGTAAATTATTTCAGCTAGTTATCAGACTATCTAATCCTCCTTAATCTAGACACCTTAGTATCCACCCCCATGAGGTCTTATAGTACTATATTAGCTTTCCTATGGTTACCCCCAGTACTAAGGAATTATCCTATATTATTTAACCCTTCCCCTTCTGGGCTCTGCCCCTTTACAGTAATCACTTAAGTACTGATCCAAAGACTCTTTCAGTTACCCTCAAAATCTTCTAGACACCTACAGCCATCTGGTTAGTCTAATTATCTATTCTATAATCTTAGTAGTATTCTTCCCTTAGGACCTTACTCTAGTGTTGTCCTTACATATATATTACTAGGCCCCACTGGGATTAGTTAGATTCATTAGCTTATTCTTACCCCTTAGTTTACTCCAATATACTCTATATATGCTTACTCCCCCTGTACTGACTAGAAAATATGCCTACTATATATCCCTTATATATTAGTATACTTAGCCTATATTAGTTATTACTCATATCACATACCTGATACTAGTAGCCCACTTAGCTGAACCTAAGCCCTACCTACTACTAGAAGCCTATCATCAGGACTCTTGATGGACTTAGAGTAGTTAACCTGAGTGATAGATGGCAATAAATTACTATATAGGGAAATAAGGAGAAAATTTTATAATAATTTTATATACTACTCTTAGTAACATCTAGAACCCTTACTGCAGCAGAGGTCTACAGTAACCTATGTCTAGCTGTAAGCCACAACCCCTTTCCTTAGTAATTTCCTAATATATTAAGAACTTTGTTGGACCATCTAATCTACCTTAATCTAGACATATTTGTATCTACCCCTATTAGGCCTTATGGCACCATATTAACCTTCCTATGACTACACCCAGTACTATGGGATCACCCTATACCATATAATTATTCCCCTTCCAGACTCTGCCTCTTCACACCAATTACTCAGGTGTTGATCCTATCAATGCCAAACTGACTATGGCACTGGCAATGGACTAAGGAGAACAAGGTGACACACATACAGCTAGGGTGGAACCCCCTCCATTTGGGAATGACCCCCCCTAGAGGAGAACCTGACATTACTGTGACCACAATATCCTGACTTGGCCTATGTATATTCTCCAATATAAAAAGGAAGGAATAGTCTGCTAAGGCAGAGCTCCTTAGATAACTATCAACCCCACTCACTTATTAATTATCCAATCACCAGTATCTTCATTACCACTTATTTACTTTATCCATATAATAAATCTATGTTATTTAAACCACCATAGCTATAGTCCACTCATAAAATTTACTGCTTAACAATCCAAAGACTCTTCTGGTTACCTTTAGAGTCTTCCAGGTCCTTAATGGCTGTCCAATTGGCCTATTTTACCTTACCCTAGTCTTAGTAGTAACCTCCCCCCATGTCATGACTGGTTAATTCGAACTACAAGAATAACCAGCCATATAAGTAAAAAACCCATACCAATAAATGGGTAAAATTAATATTTAACATTATAGAAATATATACCCACTATCCTACTATGTTTTATTCCCATTGTTTTATTCCCCCTATTATCTAGTTACTGGTTTGTATTTATTAGTCATCATCATTCTTCCCCTGCCCCTGGAGTTTGGATATAACCCTAACCATTCCCCCACAGCTTGCTCTTTAGCTTACAACTTCTCTTTTGTTTTGCCTTTCTGGTATCTAGTCTAATAAACCTATTTCCATCCTTTGAAGTCCTGACCATCTTATGGTACCTGGTCTTATTTCTAGCCTGTCATAACACCCCAGGACCTCCCTCTGGAGTTGTCCCTGCATATATATAACCATGCCCCATTAGGACTAGTTTGACTCTTCAGCTTATTCTTACCTTCTGGTTTACCCTAATAATCCTTATATATACTCACTCTCCTTATATCTGACTAGTAAGTGTACTTACTGCACATCCCTTACCTGTACCTGCATTTGTAGCCTTTATTTGTTAATGCCATACCCCTACCTAATGCTAGTAACCCACTTGGATGTGTCTGAGCCCTGTTTACCATTAGAAGCCTATCCTCAGGACTCTTAATAGACTAAGAGTGGTTAACCCAGGTGATAAGAAAAAAACTCGGCTTTTATAGGGTACTAATACAGCATATTCAATTCCTAGTCAGGATTTGGCAGCAATATGATACCCATAGACAGGTGTACACCAATCAGTTGGACAGCGACTATTGCCCAGAGGATGTTTGGGCAACCAGGAGCAATTGATAAAGCCTAGTATTAAAAATCTAATATCAATCCAATATGTGTGTGCACCTGGCAATACAATTTGAAAAGTGGGTATATAATCGTAGCTTTACCGGGGCGGCTGGAGTAATGGCCGGGTTGTCCCCGGCATCTGGATTGGTCCCTCTCGGGGGCTTGATTGAGGGATAATCAATCTCAGCCACCAAAGTCCGAACACAAAGGCCGAGAGACAGTTCGTTAACTCCTAAAATTCGAGAGCACTCTGCGGAATTTGGATGAATTGGGCGTGATCTATGATCGGCCCAGTGGGGACACATTTATATAAAATTGATGCGCCATTGGCCAACGTACAACTATCGCCTCCCTCCCCCAAAAAAATTAGGCTTTGTGCGGTCTTCAGTAAGTCCACCATCGGTGAGGTTAGCAGGTTCTGAAGATATAGATGTTGTAGTGGCAGCCAGGCCGGGTGCGGGATGGAGCTTAGACGTACTTGGGCTGGGTGGAATGGATGAAGAGTCATTGCCGGGCATAGAGGTAGAAATTGGTTCGAAAAATAAAAGAGCCGTTATAGCCTAACAAAGTGAGAATTTAAACAATACGAGATAAACCGAACGGATATTTGAGTACTTCAATACAGGCCAAGGGTAAGAAATTCGAATGCTCTGGAATTATCGGGTCTAGCTCTAGCCAAGCCCATTTGTACAAAAGGTGCCCTAAAATCGCGTATGTATAGCAAGTAAGTTGGCCTAATAACACGGCAATGTAACTGTCTATTACTGGGGGGTTCGAGTGAAGGGAAGCGAACATATTGTTAAGGAGGTTGATTTTTTTATTACTCAATATATAAATAGAGGTGGATCCATAATAATACCTGATAGATTAGTTAAACCCGTTGACATTTGCAATTGTCAAGCTGATGGTAGATAAAAATAACTTATTATTTCTGTCAGATAATATAAGGAATACGGGAGAGATTCAACCAGGCTGCATAATGAAAAATCCGTTGGATAGGAAAAATGACACCGGTTGCAAATAAATCACCCGCCTATGATCCCGTACATATTATCCGAAACCTTATACAATTGTGCTGAATATTCCCCATATACTGGGATTGTTACTATATACTCGATTAGCTATCGATGAGTTGAAAACCCTATATGACAATCTTAAATATAGTTGTGGCCATTTTCACTCAACCGGCTAATCGTACAATCAGCAGGACAGTAGTGCATCTTGGAAAAAATATTTTAATGGCGATATACGTTTACTGCATGTCTAAAAAATTATCGAGAAACTATAAAGGGGAGATTCAGGCCAAGTTGGGACGGGGAAGAGGGTAAATTTTACAATATAAAAAATGAATAATAGACAGTAGCCAAGAGCGCGTTAATTACGAGCAATAGCTTGTTCCATCAAAATCTGTATTCTCCGGACCCGCTCCGAGTCGCCATAGGCCCCGTACGCTCGAATGAGAGATACAAAAGGCCGTTGGTCAATGCTAAGGATAAAAGTCCGGGACAAGTGCAGCGGGCTGTCCCGGGGGGCGACTTCTGGTATGTAGATATTTTGGAGTAAGTGGCACAGTAGCGCCAGGGCCACGGAACGAAATGGGTCGGGGTCCAGGTCTGGACGTAGGAGAACAAAAGGTCGCGCTGGGTTCAAGAGGTCCGAAGTAAGTGGCGGTAGGGGTGAGCCGGTTTGGAATTGTGTCGAAAATTGCTCCGAAGTCGGCTGAATCACTTCAGCAGATACTTCATCATCGGTAATTTCCGTGGATTGATCGGGTGGGGCGGCCGCTGAAGTTTGCCGAATCAACTGATCAATGGTCCGGGAAACGGGTGATACCGCGCCCATTTGATAGGCCTGGGGGTTAAGGGGGTCCGGACCCGTGGATGAAATGGCGGCCGGGGCCGAATAAACGGGGGCAATATCCCGGTGGCGGGTCAGATAGTGATCAATGGCCCAGGTATACATAAAGATGGACATGTAGCGCGAGGGTCGGGGCAGATGGGTGGCCAATGGAGGCACCGTCCCCAAGGCCCGCGGCTCAAACCGGTTAAGTGCGGCCACGTGGGCCAAGTTGGAAATCGGGGGAGTTTCATCGTTCGGGGAATTATCCCGTTCCCATCGACTCACAAAGGTGGCATACTCCTGCCGCCGTCGCTCAAGCTCCGACGAGGATCGGCGCACCCCCGAGCGAGGTGCTGCAGGACCACCGATATCGCCGGATGCGGCTGGGCTGGCGACACCTTCTGTAAGGTAGGGATCAGTGCAGTTGGAGGGAGGAAGTGAAGGCAGGTCCACGTTGCCTTGGCCCATACACGCGGTAAAAGCCGACCATGTCCAGGGGGTATCCATCACTCGGTGGGTGGCTAACCAGGTCTCGTCATGTCCAGGGAATACGAGTAAGCAGCCGGGGGGAGATGCGCCCGATGGGATTCCTTTGGGATTGAGACCCCGTAGGTCCACCTCGGCAACCTGGGATAGGGGCGACCAACCTTCATACCACACTGCTAGATCGAGGAGTCTGCGAAGCGACACGTACCGATTCTGGTGTGCATAATACATCAAAAAGCTGTTCACTTGGAAGGCCTCGACTATACTATTGGGTTCGTTGAAGTCATCCGTCAAGTATAGTGCACTAGACTCAGAGTCCCGGTCCAATGAAGAGGAATCAGTGGGTACGTTTGGTTTCGAAGCCTGTGAGCTGTGGGTAACGTACGCCTGATTAAACGCCTGCCAGCTAGTCCAGGCCCGCCCTAAGTCCCCCTGCATAATAAAGTGGCGGAAGAATACGGAAAAGAGCGCGGGCGGGTACCGGGTATAGCCAGCAGCCCGGATTTGTTGAAGAAGATCCCGGAGACGCTGGGCATTGCCGGATTCCTGGTACAGCTTAGCCAGTAGAGTATAGGTTTGGTCATTCGGGGTAATGGAAGTGTCGGCGATGCTGGCTGGCTGAGTTTCGGCCGGAAAATCGTCAGTCTGCGAAGCGAAGCGTACCCACCGACGGACCAGGTTCTCGGCCAGATCATACCGTTCCAAGTGAATAAACGCCCGAAGGATCCGGTTGAAAATCGGGGTGGTTAACACTTCCGACAACCGGACTTGGGCCTGGTCATAAGGCGATGAGGTATACATAGAATAATACGGGGCCGGGGCCGCTTGGCGGCGGGGCTCCGCTTCGTCCTCCTTTACTTCTCGCTGAAACATTTGGATTGAACTAATGTCTTGGATGATCTGCTGCATTTTATCGTAGACCACTTGTCCTTCCGCAAACTGGGCTACGGCCTTTAGAAGCTGACGGAACGTCAAACCCTGGGGGACGATTTCGGCCTCCCGCATATCCTCGTAATAGTTGAAGGCCGCCTCGGGGTCGTTGCTCTGCAGCGCAAAATCGATCATAATGGTATAGATGTACCGGCTGACGGGTATATCGCGGGCCCTTAGTTCTTGGAAGGTCCAATTGATGCCCGCCCGATCTTCCACTGCAGTATACCCGCGAAGGAGAATAGTCAGGTGGTGTTCCGTCGGGGTTAGTCGGGCTTGGATCAAACGTTCGTATAGGATTCGGCATTCGGACATGCGCTGCTCGATGGCCAGGGCTTTCATGACCTGCTCGAGATCAGTGGCCCGGGGCCCTAGCTCGCCTCGGCAACCGGGTTCGGCAACGTCGGTACTAGGTGGGATTTGGGCGATCAGTACCTGGTGGGTGAATATGACCAAAGTCGTCAAGGCATCGGGGTTCTGATTGAGGGGCCATAGGAAAAAGTCCTTAATACAGTTGTAGACGTTGCGGGGGATCGGGCCCGACGGAATGCGGGCCAGGGGAGGCTGCAGTACGCGTAAATAAGGTGCGCTTAACTTGCGTAGGGCCCGCATATTGGCCGGCGAAATGGCGATCTGGGGTAGTTTAAACTGGCGGGGAATGGAGCAGTAAAAGCTGTAGCCAACCGCTAAATAGGCCGGCAGATAGACCTCCCAGGGAACGGGGTGCCGGGAAGCGTAGTCTAAAAAGCCCATTAGGGCTGTTAGGTCGGTTGGGGCCAAAGGGTGCACTGGCGGATGTGACCGGTCATCGTAGAATACGGCACCTAAGTTGAGCAAATTGAGATTAGGTCCCAATTGGTGGGCAAGCATGACGGACAATAATCGACCAGGATTATCGTAAATATTGGCCCAAACACGGAACACTGTGTGATGCACAAGAGGGGCCAGGTTAGCATGGGCCAGTAGGTCACGGACCAGAGTAGTTGCTAGGTGGGGGTAAGAGGGGGGCTGGAGGTCACCCGGCAAAGACAAAGGTGAAGGTATTGAAGATTTCAGTCCCACCACGGTGGTTGGTCGATCACGCCTAGAGAGACGCTGGTCAAGCCCACTCAAAATGGTGGGGCCCAGGAGCTGAAGGGTTTTGTAAATAGCCACAGTCTGTTCACCCTGAAGGCTGGCAATGCGAAAGAGGTCGGCTAACACTGACATGATTCGTTCGGCAGTGAGCTCGTTCGGATAATGCAACGCGGCGACCAGTAAGACTTGGTACACTGTCCAATATTTGTTCGGGAACCGCGGCATGGGCTGATCCGGCTGGTCTGCAGTAACGGGAGAGGGGTCGACGGCACTAGACGGAGAGGTCGGTTGGGATAAAGGGGGTTGGGTCTCGGGCCTAGCCGAGGGGTTGGGACAGAACCGGTCCAGCCAAGCCTGAAGGCGAGGGTAGGTTAGCCACAGGGAAGTCCAAGCGCCTGAGTAGGCGAAAGCCACGATATGATCCACCAAGCGCTCGTAATGGGCCTGTGGGGTCAAGACCAGGTCGTCGAATTCGGGGTACGCAGAAGGAACCAGTTCACCAACTGGGAGGAAGGGACGGGTGCTCAAACGGGGGTCTGTGTGCAGTAGTTTATCCCGAATCAACGCCGCATGACTAGCAAAAATACCATTATATTTCAACGAGGCTGGGCTAAGAGTGGCCGTCGAATCCAAGCAGCACGGCTGCTGGTAGCGATCGGCTAGTTTCAGTATGAGGTGACTCAAAGCCGGAATATGATCAGCCGGTAACCAATCGACGCGCTGACTGTTCTTTAGGTGCAGGTGCAAAATTTGATGGGCCAGGTCCAGAGGAAATTTGAACTGCTTCCAGTCAACCTGAATGGGGTGGGTTTGCATTTGTTGGATTAGGGCCAGCGTTGCGACAGGGTCTCGTATAACGCCCAGGGCCAGAAGAAGGCGCACCCACTTGCGTGACCGGACCGACTGCGATAGGTTGGGTAGCGTCTCACCAGAAACCGGGAGCGCGGAATGGGGCTTGGATACGGGTATCTCGCCTGCCCCACTGGGCTGTAGCATGCTAAGTTGGTTCCGCAGCGTTTCAAAGCGCTCTTCGGTCCGCAGAGGAGCCTCCATGAGATCCAGAATCCGGCCCCAATAGCCTCGTTCGAGCCCACCTCCGAATCTTTGCCGGATATCCTCGCATACCCAAGGTATTTGGTAGGCCTGTGAAGAGGCCACCTGGTTTAGTAGGAGGTCGGCCAGTTGCTCGGGGCTGGGCTGAAACGAAAAAAGGGTGGCTATATGACTAAACTCGTTTAGTAGCGCTAAAGCTGGGAAGCGAGTATGCTGGTATACACTCGCAAGTAATGGTCCCAGGGCCAACGACTGGTCTGCCACGACAGAGGATTGGAGCTGGAGATACACCTGAAGGGCAGTCATAGCTTCGCTTGGGGCCGATGCAATCGTTGGGGAGTGGTCGGTCGGCCCAGACAATGAAGCCGTTTCTAAGATCCACGATAAGTACGTACGATGGCTCTCCCGAACATCATCGGCACCACGGGCATAATGTCGCTGCCAAAGGGTCTGGGCCTGGGTAGCGAGACCTTGGTCTAATAGAGTATCAATCATCAAAACGAAATTACGAATGGAAGGGACCGCCGAAGGAGTGGCATTGGATAAGTAGGGGTCGGCCAACAACGGCACATCATTGAATCGGCCCAGCTCGGAGGTTTTCCAGTGAGACCAGACCTCCCACCAGCGGGCCATCATATTTGGAAACGTAGTAGGGTCCGTCGATTGGAGTTGGTAAGGCACCAGCCAGCGAGTCAGGGCCAATGCCAACACATCCGAGTGTGCCAACGCGGCGTAAACCCAGCCAAACCACTCGTGGCGCTGGGCCTCTGGAACCCTAGATCGGGTCAAGGTCGCTAGCAGGGCCCTGAGCCATGGCTGAACATTGGGATCGGTCAACAGAGCGTCCACTATCGGTGTTGGGTGGTCGACCAGAACTTTAAAGGTATCCCACTGGCTCACCAACGACTGGACTGGGAGTCGGGTAAAGGCGGACTGGGCATGGTCAGTAGCTAATAACTGGCGAACTAATCGTAAGATGGGAGTCGATATGGGCCCGGTATAGATACCAGGGGTGGCGCAATGGGCACTCCGTATTAATTTAATCGCCCTAGGATCGAGGGCCGATGATACGACATCCAAATCGCTCAAAAACCGACTTAGCGTGTCGGAGAGGGCATGTTGCGTCGGCTGATCGGATGTCGAGGCCCGAGAATTAAATAAGAAGAGGTAAGATTCGCACCGGGTATCTTTGCGGAGGTAATCCATGATAACACCTTGACGGGCCTCTGAGCTACTGCTTAAGTCGTACAAGCAAGGGTGAGTGAATTGGCCGGCAGTCGATTGGGACGAATTGGACAGTGGGTGGCCGACTAAAACGTCGGGCCGAGGATTGGTATCGATAACCGCATGGACATGGCAGATGGGTTGGTTCGATGAAGCACGACGAGTCGCTAGTATTGAATCGGCAGATGTCGCGGTCGTCAGTTGACCATTAGTTGCTAAATAGAAAGTTGTATGATATACACATGGAGGAGCCTGCTTGTCAGCTAAAGGTGGTGGTGTTGCCGTAGGGGGGACAGAATAGGACCGTGTCCCTGAGCTGGAGTAGCTATGCGATCGAGCTGGGTTGGAGTTAAGCGGCCGGTACCGGTATCTAATAAAGTGGGTCGGGCAGTGGGATCTCGGCTGCCGGGGAATGGGGATACTGCTGAGTTGACGACCGGCAGGAATATGCGGGAATTGAACACGCCGGCCGGCCATGTCAGGGGATATAGGGCTCTGAACACCTCGAGCGGACAAATACCAATGGCTCGACTATTGAAGTGAAAGGGAATTCCGATCTAAGTAAGTCGAATGCACAGCCGGTCGTGAAGAGACGGTAAAGGGGAATATTTATGAGCGAGAGGATACTAAAGCTGAATCAGAAAGAAAGTGTCTGGAATCTGACGCAAATTGGAATAACTTAACGGCACCCCGGGTGAAGAGCCACAATAAAGGTGAAATGAACAGCGATGTGGCTCCCTAATTTACAATGGTGAAAGGTATATAGATAGAGGTACCTGCCAAAATAAGAACCAGAGTAAAAGCTCAGCTAACTTTACCCAATGCAAATTCACAGCAGTACAACAACAATTTTAAGTCTGAGCGTGGTTTAACTGTATCAAGTTTGTAGCGTTGGTCCCCAATGAAAGTCACCAGTACACTGCCGGTTATGAAAGGTGCCAGGCTGGAAGTGCCTCTTAATCAGCCCCGTATAGCTGGCCTCCTCGCTTAGGCTAATGCGTATGATATGCTTTTTTAGCTAGGACATAGCTATCAGATGTAATTCAGTAGTCTATTTACGAAGTATAGATGAACTCTACTACTTCTAACGCATACGGTTCACCGAGTGATACTGGCAAAACCCGAGGCCAGAATCTATAAACCTTGGGGTGAGATTCAATGATGAATGCAGCAGCTTACTGATGATGCAAAATGGCTTTCGGATTCGCAAATAGCCAACCCAAATTGCTGATTTGATTTGATTTGATTTGATTAGACCACAATGGCTCTAAGAATGGCTAGCCAGCCGTGTGGTTGGCGATAGCTTATACAATAGTACCGCCCGTCTCAGTTGTATGAGACATGCGATAGATAGTATATAAAAACTTAATGATTTGAACTGTACAACAAAAGAGCTGTCCCACAGGCTATTGAACCTCGACAAAACGTCCTACCCCGAGAAACGGGGGTTGGATATTAATATAGATCAACATGTCAATTCTGAGATCTGATTCCAATGGGCAGTAAATGGATATGGGAGAGATTCAATCTGGCAATATAATAAATAATGCAATGCTGTTGCTATGCTGCGTATTCCCAAAGCAAAAAACACGATTTGGCTCAACTACGCTATACCCATCATCTGGAGCAGTGTATAGTTGCTTCGAATTCCACCCACGTGGTATTCAATGCATTAAGTGAGCCATCCTGGGAATTCGGGCTCAATTGTTACAGGTGGGTTTAGATAGCTTCTTAATCGCGTGATTAGCTTCTTGTAAAGCGATCTTGCTATAACCCGTGCGACTGACTATTACCAAATTATGGGTAAAATTTGGCCTAGCTGAATAAAGGGTTGAAATGTTATATGTATAGGAAAAAAGGCAGGTGATTCCTTTTTATGCAGTGATATTTGCCTCATCCAACATTTTTTCACTATACAATCTGGATGGCCCTCTCACATATTGCTTCTATTTTCATTGGCGCTACTCTGGGCTACAGATCCATTGCTCTCATCTGGCCGGACGTACCCCCATATCAGAGGGACATTATCCAGTTTAATACAATCCTTTTCCCCCAGCAGGCCCCAGCCTGCACTATTTTCTAATGACATCGCCACTTTAATACAAGTTTAAATACAGTAAAAGCAAAGCACCCCTGTTGAAATGCATGTGTTAATTGCAATAAGGATCAGGCTAGCCTGGCTATATCGACTATACCGATAATAACGGCAGCGGCAGCTTCATTTAATAATGACAGTAACCAAAATCTATAGTGAGAGAGAGATCCCATTAGGATGGCCCTTGGGGGCCACCACAGATTGGTGTATATTGAAGAAATTGATAGAGTCCTCCAGTCCATAAACCAAAAATTGGACAATAATATGACTTAGTGGCCTAATTGGGTTTCACGGTGGCGGCACCACCATTCGGGGTTTTATTTTCAATGCGCTGGATCTCGGCTTGGATCTTACCCAGTTGCTGGGCTGAAGCTGGCTTCTACGGCTTCCTGTTGAAACGATCGATTAGGCTACCCGAGTTACCGGGTTTGACTCCAATATTGTTTTGGGCTTCGGGCGGCTTATTGGTACCTCCGCTTTTCCGGGTTTGGGTCGGCTTACTGGTACTCCCGCTTTTCCGGGCCCGGCGCACTAAATGAACTGGGGATACTTGGGAGGGATTGTAGTCCAGGCCACTGGGCAACGGATGGGCGAGAACCAAGGCCAGGGTCGTGGAGGCGATAAGAGCGAGCGTGGCGGGGATAACGAAACGCATGGTGAACGACAGTGGAGTAGTTGGGGTGAGAATAAGCTAAAAATTAGCGGGATCGGTAGTGGAAAGTGCAAGTAGTGTAGTAGGGTAAACAGAAGTGCGTAGAATGGAAAAATAGGGATGCGAATGGGTATGGGTATGAGTGTGAGATTGGGATTGGGATTGGGATTGGTGTTGATACTGATAAAGTGAAGGTGACCACTATCGATATTTACACTATTAGAGAGTTCGAGGGAAAGTCAGCAAGCAATTGGTGTCCACAGGCTTCTCCCCCCCTCTCTCTCTATTTCTTCTCTCAAACTTGTTCGACATTTTGCATAGGGCTCAATGGTATGCACTATGTCACCTGTCTTTTTAACGAGTGCTTGAGCCTTTCGCATGGCTATAATGGTCGGAAAAGTTGCGGGACGACATTGATCTACCGAGCCGACAATCAAGCAGTCCTGGTCTTTAGTACAATATCACCAACCCACGTTATGCATCTCAGCCACGGTTATAAAGATCTCATCCAGATTTACTCCTTAGCCCGACCTGTGATCACCAATACTTCCGTGTAGCTGTACCATTTCTACCAAGTCTCTTTTAATTAATATACTCATATTTATACGATACTCGGGAGCGGTGGTCGATATTAAAGGTAGCGCTACTACCATGGGAATAGGAGGGTGGGTGAACAGGGAGGACGGCATGAATTAGAGAGGCATATCTGGGTACATATTCCATGGACCAGCCATGCTGGCTAGTCGTACCATTTGGTTATCCGCCACTCTGACTCTAATATCATATATGCCTTTATTCTGGGGGTGATGTACAGCCCGCCCACTCACCCTTGAATATACTTTTTTTTTAAAAAAAAAGCACAGTAAATTAACGATACCCCAGGTCTGATAATCGACTGTTTAATGAGACGATACCGAAGAAACCACCAACCCAGCATGCCCGTCGAGTAGGCTATGATATGATTCGGCTCAAGGGCAATCTTCTCACCAAGAGCCGACCAGAACTAATTAGAATTCTGGTGATCCGAATGCCAATTACATCGGCAGCCGCTAGCCACAAGTTGGAAAAACCGGCACCTCTAATGAAGAAGCCCGCCGACACGTAGGCTTGAATTATGAGGATATTGGCCTGCGGAAAACAAGCCGGCTAGACAATGTGCGCTAGCTTAACGAGTCACCAGAATGGCCTATAGGTGGTCCTGGGTTAGAATGGCCCTTTTCTAAAATATACAGTAGTATACACAGGGATTGCAGCACTCAATTGGGGGTATTTTTTTATTGGCTGAAGGAATAAACAGTCCGAATTTTCATTCCGGGCAGGTTCCACGACCAACTTTCTTCTGGCTCACCCATTTTCGTTAATTCGGTTGATGGACAAGCAACAGGGCGAATATTCAAGAAAAGGGAGAGCCGGGTTGATTTAAGGGATGTAGCGCCATATTCAACGCTAAACATGTATTCGGCTGGCTGCTTGGCAATGAGCAGTTAATCATGTGGGCTCTTTGATTTTAAAGTAGATTGAATCATTCAATGGGGGGGTTGGGTTGACGGCGAACTACAGGGTTTAATTGAAGAGGGGCCGCTGGCAGATGGGAGGGACCATAGCAGCCAAACCACCATCTCCATAGTTTGTTAGTTGGGGTGGGTCTATATTACACGCTATGGTAAACCCAAGATTAATTTATCGGATGGTCGCCTTCGAATATCAAGACCCACAATCAAAGCCGGTTTCTTTATAGCCATGATAATCATGGCAGATAACATGTAGACTTGCCGGCCCAAACTGGCTTGTTGTACGGGGGTTTATTCTTTTATCCTCGACGGCTGCTTCTCTGGTGGTTAAACATTGCCAGACTGCTGGCCAGTTCCGCTACTAGCAGTCCTACCCCACCATACCATACTTTCCCCTATCCTTGTATTCCACTTTTCCTATTATTTTATAAATTCATAAGTTCTATTCAACAATTCTCTACATTGCTTTTACCAGCCTATTCTACTACATTCCCTTCATTTAATGAGCCAATCGAGGCACCCTCCCTCCCAATTGATCAAACCGATACCCCTTCACCCTTGGCCGCCATATGGCGACTTATATGAAGAATTCCAGGGAACACTGAGGTGATTGCATCGGTGGAGCTCTATGGTTTTGGTATATTAGTGAAGAAACTAGCCAAGTTGTCCACTGCTAAGTAGGGAATAACACCAAGTCCTCCCTACCAAGCCAGTTAAACGACACACCCGCTATGTCCAGAAAACCACCAAAAAAACAATTGCATACTTCTACAGTGATTAAAAGCTTTAATACTGGGACGGATTTGATACCAGTGGCCTTCCTACCAATATAGTACCAGGAGGTGTTTTAGCTTGTTGTGACTTGATAGGGAACACTAGAAGAGGTATATCGATGACAAGGCAGCTAACCCCTCTTAATCAGCCAAGAATCCTCATAGGTAGGCTTCTATCGGGAATAGCTTAGCAAGTACTCTCAACCAACAGGTTTTATTATCTGACAAGGGTATTTGCATGCTTAGATGGAAACTATGGATTATCTGTGATTGATAAATATACACATGGGCTCATTGCAGAATCTCGCAAATTTTACCTTATCTAATGTATTGTTCGTTATACTGTCTGGCTGAACTTTTTCCTTATGGAATACAAGGTCCCTTTTTACTATACACATATTGTCGGAATATACCAATAAGAGTTAAGGTCCTCTAGGTATGGTGATAAATGTATAGTAATAAAGAGGCCAGTGGTCGTAAAAGAATGATCGAATATTAATGTAGGGTGCATATTATCTGAATGAGGAGTTAATGTGGCGGCGCATTGGGTGCGGCATTTGGATAAAAGCAGGTCAAATCCTGTGGGGGAATCTCCGGTATGATGCCAAGGCACAATATGGAGCTATCGAACTGAATGCCTTCAGATTAATGATACATCGGCCGTAATGCCACCACCGTTCATTGTAGATCGGCTCTGAACTAACATTCATACCCGTTGGAGATTACAATATATACTCAAATCTAGAAAGCTACCAAGACCCAACCTAAGGGTTTACGATGTATTATTTTTATTAGACCAATGGAAAATAAGGTGACTCCGGGCGACCATAAATTGTAGAGGGCGTGAGCTTATAGTCACCATATTCACCCCAATAATTTAAGCGTTCTATATAAATGAGGCAAAGTTGGCTACTGCCCAAGCCATACCGACACAAGTAGAGTAACTATGCAGCTCAGTAGAGCCGATTCACATGTATACCGAATGACCTCGTTGCGGGTATAAGTGGGTTGGTTAGAACTTGGTACTGCAGGCAACGGCTGCTTCGTGTCTTCAGGTGAGGCCATCTCTAACGACAAGGTCTCGCCGCTGTTATCCACAGGGAGACTCGCAGCCGTCTCGATAGTAGTAGCTAATACGGGCGGGGCCACTGATGCCATGCGGGTCACCAATTGGGTATTATCGTCGATATGCCTATTGAGAGTGGCTTCCAGTCTTTGGAGGCGGCTATCCGTGTCCGACCACCATTGGGGTGTATGGGTCTGCCATTCCGTGCGCAAGTCGCTACTCGACGTTTGGACCGCCTGGTCCACGTGGTCCAAGATTTTCTTGCGTTTCCGCGGCTCAATTAGGATATGGACAAAAACAAATATAAACATATTGAGGGCCAGCACCGCCCAGGTTCCGTAGGTGGCGGCGGCGCGGATCTTGTCACTCCAGAGCTGCTCATCATGGTAGCGGATACGGATTGCATCGACCAATTCGGCGTACTTCTGGTCGACCGCCTTCTCCTGGGACTCATAGGTCCGTTTGGCCCGTATTTCGGCCTGTTCGTTGGCGTGTTCGCTGCGGTACAGTTCGGTAAAACGGTTCACGTCGGTATCGGCCCACAAGTGCTTGCGCTGTAGCAAACTATTAATTTCCCGCTGGCCCGTGGCTCGCTCCTGGATGGCCGTTTCGTGGTCCCGCTTAGCGACCTCTAAGGCCTGCCGGGCGGCCACAAACTCGGTTTCCTTGGAAAACACCGAGCGCTTAAGTAGCTCAATGTGCTGGTATCCAGTGATTTGGTTCAGACTCTTGGCGGCCAGACTGATCCAGAGTTTGGGGTTCTGCTTGAGTTGCTCAATATCAATATTCTTCGACCATTCCGATTTGAGGCGATTGAGAAGAACCTCGACCTTGGGGCTGGAGAAATCTAGCTTCGGTCGGGAAGGTTCGTCGGTGGCTTGACCGTGGCCGGGCGATGTCGTTGGGGAACTCCGGGTTAGTGCTGCACCAGGCAAACGTTGGAAAAGCGCAAGGAGTTTATTAGACCAGGTCGGTGCTGAGGGGCTGCTTGCGGGGTCTTTCTCTACAGTAGGACCGGGTTTCGGGGGGGAGGGGGATGAAGAAGGACTGGGGGGCTGGGTGGAAGGACCAGAAGTGCGATCCGCCGTACTCCACCAAGCGGCAGTTCGGAACTGCCTCGACTGCTCGGTCCGGAGTGCAAAGGCTGGTCGTACAAAGTGTGGGCTAACGACGGCACCAGCCGATGGCCGAACCAGGCGTTGCCGGAAAATGGACCTCGAGAGATGAACAGAGGGTTGCGCTAACATGAGGGAATGGGTATAGAAAATATAAATAGGACAATCTGACCCCGGGCCAAACGCTGGAATCCGGTCTCGAAGACTCGAAATGGAGGGCTCTATAGGTAGTGGCCAAGACCGGAAGGGGTGCCTCGGAATGGCCGTACCTTTAGGGCTTACGTGGACAGTCGTCACGACCAAGCAGGACTCGGGTTGTACAGGCCGGTTGATTGGGGAAGAAGGCATTCAAAAAACATCCCAAACGAAGGATTGAAGGAGTGGTAGGGGAATACTAACCGATTCAGTGGCCTGAGTTGCTTCTAAATTAGACCCAATTCACCTCTCCCTTGTGGTGTGGTCTTTGCAGTTGAGTCGAAGAGTGGGCGTAAACTGGTTGGCCCTGATAGATTGCAATAGATACTCCGGGGTATCCAATTGCATCCGTGATCTGGTGTCAATTGAGGGCTTTACTTGTGCAGTCGTTCCTAGGCTGGATTCGACAATACCAGTTAGTTACACTAGAGAGAGTATGCAAAGCCCATCCAAACTTCTAAAGGCCCGAAAAATGCGGATAATAAATACCAGAGCGAGTAGGGTCCTACTATCCCAGCCTTATCACCATTTAATGGCCAATTTTACCAAGGGGCTCTTCATCAGCGCTTCCACAGTATATATCCACCGAGTATTGAGCTACCCTTCTACCCGTGTCTTTAAAACCAGCATAGCCTATTTATTCGCCCACTTTGGGGACAGCCGCCATGGTGTAAGGGTGCTACCATATAAAAATGAAGTTCGAGTATGGTATGATATTCGCAGATGCGCTACTTTCAAAGTGCGCATATTCTTTTATTGTCACTGATGATGTCTATCCGGTGCGGGACTTGGATGAAGTGGGGCAGGACTGGCGAGTCCACCCCTGGCCGATGGCAAACAGTAGACGGTGAATAAGACCCACGCATACGAAAATGCCGCCCACGGCCGCACAGATGCGGGTCAACAGTCGCGACAGGCTCTGCTGGGTTTCGGTCACGCGCACCGAGATGGGCTCCATATCGTACTTAAAGAACAGGCCCGGAGTCCCTAGGGGCTGTCCCCCGCGGGCCTGGGGATCCTCGGCCCAGGACTTGGAGTAATCCTTCACGGCGTATTGATTGGTGACCAGCGCGCGGCCCTGGGCATCCACGTAGGTAGTCGGCACCACCGAGATTAGGTAGTGAAAAGCCACCAGATGAGCGGGAGGGGCTAGTTGGAAATGGTTGGCCAAGGGGTCCACCAGACCGGGGTAGTGCACCCCAAACGAGAAGTGGTCGATGCGGTGGGTGAAGTTGACTCCGCGCGGCAGCATAAACAAGTCCGCCAGACCCTGGGGCATGAGCGTGAAATGGAAACTGCCCACCATTTTGTTGACCACGACCGAACCGAGGACCCGGCAGCCGTCGGTCCCGGACCCGATTTGGGCCGGGGCACCGGCGCTTCCGATATGACTCCGGAATTGGCGCGCCTTGCGAATGAGCTCGCCAATGTCGGCCTCTTCGCCGCCCTCGTCCTCGTCCAGGCCATGCAGAGTGCGTTCCGCCTTGAGGTCCGTGGCCCGGCCGACACTAAAGGGAACCGGTAGTTTTTTAATTTGACGTTCCCCGAAATGGTTGCGGCTTCCCGAAACGTCCATGGAGTCAACGGTAAGCCGCTGGCAGGTCATGGCCACGGTGATGTCGAAGTTAATCAGCAGGGCATGTTGAACGGTATGGTCAACCACGAACTCATGGTGACTGATGGGTACCCAGTAGCTGTGGAATTCGCCCCAGACTAAGTAGGTAAGCAGCAGCGATACCAGCACCGTGGCTAAACCACCGCCGGCCGACCTACTCTGCTGGCTGGCCTCGACCTTGGGGAAGGCGTCGAGGAGGTGGAAGCGGTTCGCTAGGCGGGTGAGCATAGATAGGATAAAGGGAGGTTTGGGTTTAGGGAGGGGGCCAGAGTGGGAAGTGGGAGGGAAGCTGGAAGGAGCACTACTGCTTAAAGGGGGGGATATATTACAGAGGTTGAAGAGGGACAAGTGGCAAAAGTGGTGAGGCGGGGGTCTGGGAGTGGAATAGGGCAGCTATATCAATACATTCGAAAGCACAGGCTGGGCACTCGAATGAGCCTCTATTCCACAGCCATGCCGTTCCCCCTTTGTTTAATTTATCATTGATGGTTCGTTGGTCCGTGGAACAGTCCAATGGGCGAAGGGCTGCCGTGAATAGGCGCCCCGTTACAAAGGGACGGGGAATGTTTTTTAAAAAAAACACACCGCTACACCTCATTGACCAAACAACAGTGCGACTGCTTCAAAGGGTTACTATGTGAACCACAGTTGCATGTCTCCAAACCCCACTCCTTCCAACTTATATCCAACTTTTTTTTTCAATCCACCATGTCTGACAGCGATGATCTTTGGGGCTCCGCCTCCGACTCCGACAATGTTGACTACGACCGTGCCATGGCCGACCGGGAATGGAGACGCCTGCAGGACATTCATGGCAATGTAAGTCGCTATCTATGGGCCGGTCTCACGCATGAATTCGAACCATTTAGTCCATAGGCGGCTCCGCAGTGGCAACTACTAACTGTTCGTACCATCTAACCCCACGTTCGTGGATTATCATCTTCCTCCTTTTTACACATATATGGGGGTGGGGACTCAACTCATATATAGGCCGGCTATAAGGACGGGATCTCATCAAGTCGGGAAGAAAATATTCAGCCTGGCTTCGACCTAGGCTTCGCCGAGGGCCTGCGGGCCGGGCTAGCCCTGGGACTATTAGAGGGCCGACTAAGCGCCCATCGGGACCGATTGGTAAAGCAGACTCCCTCCAAGCCGGATGTGGGGCAAACGGACACTGCTGCGACCATAGACCAATCCGAACCCCTCGAATTCCTGCGGCAGTCTCTAGCAGCTCTCACCTTCGACGGTTTATTTCCTAATCAACATTTCCTGGCCCCCAGTACGACCACCTCTGACTCTTTGGCGAACCAAAGCCAACAGTCTAGCCCGCCTGTTGTAGCCCAGCTTTGGCTAAGCTCCACCTCAGACTCCGAATTGAATGCCTCGGTCGGAATAGGAGGTGAAACTGACGCCTCCTCCCGTAGTTCTACCCATCCCCGGACTAATGATTCTCCGGCGGTTCCGGTATGGAGCAACCTAACCTTTATCGATGCAGACCAGCGATCCCGGTTGACTCCTTTCCGGAATGCTATCTGCAAACTAAATGGCCAGGAAAACGGCCCATCCCCTGCCGAATAAATCTAGAGGTTGGGTATGGATATTTCATCTGACCATTTGTACTTCCAATCACCCCATCCCATCTCATCCCGCCCTATACCTTACCTTATTCGTTGCTCATGTATATATACAGCAATTAGAGTTACATTACCATCTTTCGAACCCCGCTCCTCCGAGAATAGCAGCACCCCTCAATGGATTTTGGGTCTATTCCAGTATACTTTATCGGGTGGCCCGGTAGTTTAGTGACTCTCCACCTCATTTGTCTAGTAAAGGAACCTACGTAGACAATCCAATGTTATTTTTGGAAGGGGGGAATAGTACTATATCGTTAAATTGCCAAAAGGAGGTTGTTTGATTAAAGCAAATTTATACTGATTTAGTGAGTCGCGGGGATCACCTAGGCCCTATGGTCTCCGGCTGAATATTTTATAACTACGCCCCTAATGACAACTATTCAGTTATCAAAAAGGGAGATCTGTAGGGTACTAGGCTGGTGCTGTGAGATACGAGCATCGTCAAGAAAATGTGTGACCTTGGAGTTACCCGTTGAATCTCCATTAGTGTGGCGGGCTTCGGCGATATGGATTGGCCATAGTCGCCAAGAATATTCGGAAATCTTGTATATCTAGTGACATGACCAAGTAACCCATATTTGCCGGAATAACATTTCCTCGCAATCCAGGATCTTTTTAGCAAATGGTGTAAGTGTTCCAATTAAGTTGCTCTAACCGGCTCGTTAAATAAACTACGTTTTTAATAAAAAAGGTCATAATCGAACAAAAGGCATGCCATAACGCAGCCTTAATAAGAAGGCTACCAACGCTATCCAGGTAATTCAATTGGCCTAGCAAAAAAGCCACCGTCACAACACCAACCTACTAAATACTTGCGCTAAATTGGGAGACCCTCCGTGATTGACCTATGGGGCCGTATATTTCGAAACAGAGTGGCCGCCTACAGTGGCGGCCCTATGGCAAATCTATTGATGTGCTGCGATCGCCACTACAATATCACGGGTACCGGGATTATATATTTCCAATGGGTGTACCAGTGTAATGCATCTAGGTTAGCAAACGATTAACATGGAAACCCCTTAATGAAGGTATTTGGTTTGCACTATTCAGTCAGATGGTAAAACTTATTCTATAGCCCCATCAACATAGTTTCTTGTTAATCCGGTATTGATTAGACGAAGAGCTACAGGTAGGCGATTGCTGAGATTTCCATGCTGGTTCCTACCCTTCCCATTCGTTAAAAACAGGATTTCTATGCGGATAAGTGGATCTCACGGTTGCTCGCAGGACATGCCCTTAGTATTGCCAATATAACCGATATAGCCCAGGTGGTTCAATTTCAAAGTCTAATTCGACGCTACAGATACCCAAGCCTATCTTCGTGTATATAAGCCTCTCTTCGCCCTCTTCCTGGTCAATTATCCAATCCAATTATCATTTTATATTTAGCTCCGGTGCAACTTATATATAACACATCTTCACCTCTACATCACTATATCTCCAATTCTACCTGGCTTTCGACCTTTTCTATCGTGGCTACTCCTCCACTACCCCAACACCATTCGCCATGAACGTTTTGTCCGTCGGTATTGTCGCTATATGGGTGCTGACCATCTCGGTCTCCGCCAAGGAAGCCGGGACCTCGCCTCCCGCAGGACAATGGAGCAGCGATGGGCACCGGTCCCTGAGCTCTCATTTCCTAGGCCTCAATTTAGGTCACCACAAGGCCACCAACGATTCTTAGGCTACGCAAAATAACCAGCCCGTATGATAGCTTCGCTATGCCGTCAAATAGCCAAGGATGGGTTCTAATTTAACCGACTTGAGTAAAGAATGGCAGTTGATCTGTTTCAAGAGCAAACTGTGCCATTCCCATTATGATTATGTACCCCCCCCTTCAACCTCCCATTGGAGTGTTTTTACCCGATTTTTCCAGGCCCCGCTATATAACCTATTCAATAAATGATTTATAATTTCTGAGATACTTATCAATGTACGGGCCATTGCCACCAAAATATTAAATATGCGGGTTTCAAACCACGCCTCATACACGCTTATATTGCCAAGTCATTCCAATACCCATTCATGTTACAGTAACCTAATTGAGTCAGTATCTCATTCAGCCCGATTTTTCTTCAATATTCTTAATAGCTGGATCACATGGTATTGCTGCAAACGTCTATTAGACATTGGTCGCACTTTCCTTAGTATCCAAATTCTGGTACAGTTCCGGTTCCATGCCAGCCGCCCGGCGAGCCTCCTCGTTAAATGGGGGTTTCAACACTCCCCGGAAGTGTTTTTGAACCGTCACTCGGAAAACTTCCTGTTTATCCTTACCGCGCTGGCGGCACATATAGTCAAACCAGCGATGGCCCGTTTCCACGTGAGTCACCTCGTCGGCCAGGATCACATCGAGCATGTCCGCGGTAGTGGTGTCACCGGCCTTGCGGAAGTTTTGGATAGTATTGGGGTTCACATCCAATCCACGGGCTTCATGCACCATATGAACAATGACCATGCGGCAGGCGACATCGTGAGCAGTCTCCGCGGCCGACTCCCAAATACCTTCGTACGAGTAAATAGATATTGGCGCAATAATAGGCGGATAAAATTAAATATTGAAGTAAAAGGGGAGGTAACTATTAATTCGTCGTTTAAAAATCGGATTTTTAAAGCACTCTGTGAACCCCCGGGAATGGTGTCCGCTATTGCGTAAATTTGGGGGGAGGGATTTTTGTCTTCTTTGGAAAACACGAACCACACTATATCCCCCGAATAGTCGGTTCAGCATCACCAATGTCAGCTGGGGTTGTGATCATCGGAACTTACCAGCATGGACGGGCAGAGCCCCAAAATGGGAACCAAGGTCGGCCAGTCGGGCAGTCAACCACAGAAAGTGCTTCGCTTCTTCCGCGGCCATCCGCACAAAATCATCGAAGAAGCTGCGGGGCATTAAGCAATCTTCCCCAGAAGGATTCGGCTGGTCCCCTCTCGGTGGATTGCTTGACTTGAAACGCACGATATTGTCCAGGGCCGTATCGATAGCCCATTGTTCAATATTGGACAGGGAGTGCAGAATGGCAATGCGGCTTTGCTGTATATAGGGATTCGGACCCGGGGTATAAAAACAAGCCAGAGGGGGGCCATGTGGCACAAACCAAATATATTAATACCACGGATACGAAAGGCGTGAGGATGGGAGCTATATGTCACGAAACAGTTTACCCCGTGTTCAGTTATGGCCCAGGCGATGATATAGGAACCAGGAAGGGGTGCATGGGTGTGGGGGTGATAACAGTATCAAGACAACCTCCATGATTTACCCAACCCTTGATAACCGTAGTTATAGTACAGAAAACCCAAACGTAGTACTTACCATCGAGCCGGCCTTACCAAGGCGAATTGCCTTCCCAGGGGCGACAAACTCCAGATCATCCGGGCGACCTGGCCGCTCAGGGGCCACTCCCTCTCCGATTTTGGTGATTTGGCCACTTGTCCATAACTGGTTTAGTTCCTGGGTTAATTTGACCTAGCAAGGGGATAATCGAGTCAAGCATGTGGTGGTATATCAAGCGGGCCAGTGGCGTAATAGACTGCATTAGGTTGTCTTTCTAAGTTAAGAGGGTCCCGCAGCCAAATTTTACACGCTGAAGCGGTCTATATGGCATACACATACTCAGTCTAGTCAGTGGGAGGGAATTGTAAGCAGAATATAGGGAGGTTGAGTCCCGGCCAGGTGGCAAAGCTGTTTCTCGTAATTACCTTGGTAAACGGATCGGGGGTGTGGAGGATTTTAACACACCAGTCGCAAAGTGTTACCGGGTCGGTTGCCATTTTGTGCTATAGTAGGGTCTAGAGCGGCTGAAGGCAAATTGTTTATGAACAGGTTAAGTACGTTGCTACGCAAATGGGGACATTCGTAAGGAGAAGCGAAATGTTTCAACGGAAATGTCTTGGGCGTAGAGTATGGGAATGTGGGGGGGGGGCATTCGCCAAGACTTCCAAACCAGTACCACCTTGGCCAAATAGTCGCTCCCAATACAGCTAGTCAATCCATTATTGACTGGCCCCGAAGCCATTATAGAGCTTATTCCTGTGCAGCTGTCTATAGTCAAAATGGGTAAAATATATTTTATTAAATGGACGAAATTCTAGAATATACTGCTTATCAAGCAGTCAGCTCAAGTCGTAACTATTTGACTAGGGAGGGGATCCTGAACCGACGCCCCTCTGTATCACAACCTCAATCCAAAGGGTAGTAGGAGGAGGTTGTAGCTACCAATCATCATGTCCTCCCTCCCCTTCCTCAGTCTAGAGGAAGGCTTTGGCACCAATGTAATAGTCAGCCGTAGAGTACATCCAGACTAATGATGTGGTGGCCACGATCACCGGCGACAGGGCCGGGCCCAACAGTCGGGCGGAACGAAACACGAAGAGTTCGGTGAAGTAATGCACCCAGGCGATGCCGAAGGTCCAGGCCAGGAGGCCAAAGACGACCGGGTTACGAATGTGGTAGGCGGCGTAAAGCCGGACCACGGCGGACACGAGGGTCCAGCAGCCGAACATGCGGGAAGTCAACGGGGTGACCTCGTGGGCGGCCTGGTTATAGACGCGCCGGGTCAGGGCAAGCGGCCGGGCGTAGGCCTGCGCCGTATTAAAAATCGACAGCACCGAGACAAATAACAGCCATTTGGGAAGCAGGCCGTCGTCGGGAATCCAGGATGAAGAGAGAACCATGGTGGCGGTGACACAGAATATATAGAGAGAGAAAGTGGGTATGTGCTATGTACGTGGAAACGGGGGGTGTGGGGGAGAGTTGTCAAAACGAATAATTAATTAAATAGTCATAAGGGTTGGGGGAGTAAAACGAAACAGGTCCAATTGTAAGCCTAATATAGCCTATGACCAACTGGGCCTATATAATGGGTATATAGTCGGCCATACGAGACACACACATAGGAGGGAATGGATGATGGTGATGAGATGGTTTAAGTGGTGTGGCGTGTGATCCACTACTACTTAGCTGTGCAAAATGGCCTGATCATGCTATATAATCTGGTACTGTTGAATTTCTATTTACGTATTTGATCAAGCTGATAAAGTTGTACGAAAACTAAAAACCTGTCAGAATCGATCTCCACCATTCCTCTATTCAAAATAAAGTCCATCACCGACACTAAATGGCATGGTATGCAGCAGTAATCCTTCGGGGAAACTAAGAAACCGATCCAATTGAGAAAAATAATTTATTAGGTGATTGGGTAAAGTATTAGATTTCACAAAATTAAACCTGAATGTAAAAGGGAGTATAGCATGGTTATAAAAGTACAAAGGAGGAGGAGACGCACGGGTGAAGTTCAACGATGAAAAAAAAAACAACTCGAACAAATCAATATGTAACATGCTAAGCCAGCAGCACGATGTCTGCTATCATAACTAGAGAGGTAGGGGTAATACGACGAAGGATGGTGGAGATCCCCCTAAAGTGCCGCCATTTGGGTACTACAAACTGGATAAATAGAATAGAGTAGTTTGGAAAAGGGCAGTTGTCAGAACATTTGCCATTTTCTCAAACATCCAGGCCGTCCGTGAAGAATTGGTCCAGATCATCGATAAAAGGCATTAACTCAGTCAAATCATCCACATTCAGGGTCTCTTCGGTCGGTAGTCGTTTCGGTGGGGGTGATTCGGGCGACGACGCCGATGGCGAGGGGGTCGATGATGACGAGGCGGTCACCGGCAATACCCGGGGCGAGACCGATCTTGAGTCACCGGACAGCACACTCGATATAGACGGAGTGGCCGGGGAGTCGATGTGGGGGTTAATGATATGGTACAGTTCCAACGGGGGTGAATTGCTTCGGTTGGGATAGGCCAATTCGGACGGCCGCTGCCAGCCTGGTCCGCCGCCTCCGCCACCGCTGTGTCTATGGCCATGGTGCAGGTCGGGACACGATGTGTTGAGGGGCGGGTGTGAACGAAGGTTAAGCGGACTTCGACGGGTCGTCAATGGATCGGGTGGACCGTCGGTGGTGGATTCATCGCCCGAAGCGGGTGACGAGGGGGACTGAGTATTAGGGCCACCGCTGCTACGCAGATGACGCCCACTCCCTCCTCCTCCACCGCCGCCACCTAACCCCATGGTGTGGACGTTGACGCTAGCGTAACCTCGGCGGTCGCTGACCCGTCGGGAAGCCCGGTGGGCCAATTGACTGGCCATGGTCAGTGCCGTGGCTCTTTCCTTTTCGTTAATCAATTCCTGGGCCGCCACCGTTTTGACCAGAATGGACAGTTGGTGGCGGGTCTTAGGGCGGGACACCGCCGAATTGAATCCGTACCAGGTGAAAGTCTTGATCCCCAGTGCTAGTCCCCGGTTAAGGGAGTGAGGGGGAAAGGGCGGGGATTGGGGCGATCGACCCGATCCCGCCGACAACCCGCTGCTCGAGGGGTCTTCGTGAAGGAATGCATTGGGAGCAGGGTGGGGAGACCGAAGCACCAGGCAGTCCAAAATATTACTCACCCGGGCTTCAAAAGGGGAGGTCATGAGACCCAGGAGAATATTCACCGTCGGTAGGGTATCTTCCCGGTCGAACAACCCCACGACGCTGGTGCGGCACTGTGTCACGAAGATTTCCATGGTCTGGAGCAAAATATCCTGGTTCCCCACTAGCGCAGTGGGCAGCTGGAGCAGGAGTAGGAACATGGCATCCGGAATATAGGACATGAAGTGTTCGCCAAACAGTTTGACAACCTCCTTGATGAAATGCTCCACACTGTAAAAGCTCTGCGCCTTGTAGCTCGCACACAGCTGAAGCAGGGCCCGCTGGGCTTCCGGGCGGGCCTGTACCACATCAGGGATAATGACGGCTAGCATGTCCATTAACAAGTCGGCTTCACCGCCCGGATCCGGGTTCTGAATATGCTGGCACAATAGAGGGAAGTCGACTAATAAAAGGAGTCCCACCGCGGCTTCCACAATACCCACCAACGGCTCCGAGGCCAGCGAAATCAGCTGATTGATGAGTTTCTGGCACCGCGGTCGTTGGCTGGGGAACCGGAACCCGCGAATGAGCAGCCAGAACAGTCCCGGAAAATGACCACCCCATTTCTTGGGGTACTGTTTACTAATGAGCGTACGCAGGGGCACTGCGGGGTGGGGTTCCCCGGCAGCAAGGGGGTGGTGGCCGGCGTAACCCGGAGAGGTAGCCGACCCGGTCCCCGTGCCCCCTTCTTCCTCGCCTTCCTGGGTTGAGGCATCCATCGCGACCGCACTAGCCTGGGCCGCCAGCGTCGCGATAGGGAACCCCATTTGGGCCTGGATGTGCAGAGGCCGATCGCGGAGGAGGTGGTCCGTCTTGTGGATCGACGGAAACCGCCAGCTGGGGTACTGGAGGATAATTTCGAGCATGACCAAGCCCTGCTCGTACTCACTTTCCAGGTGTGAGAACAAGCAGACGGCGGCGGTCCAAAACAGCACCGGGGCGAGGGTGAGTCGGGTTTTCACCAGGGACTGCTCGTTCTGGTTCCGGATACCGGCCACTTGAGTAGCCGGGCTCTGCAACGACCGGAAAATCTCGTCAGCGTCCAGGTCCGAGTCGTGTTGGGAGCCGAACAGGCTGCTGGTGCTGGTATGGGAGTCAGGGCTATCCCTACCTCCCTTAGACCAATCATTACCCCCTTCAGGTCGGATGGACCGCAGGACTTTGGCGAAAATGGTCAAGATACTGACCGAAAACTCCTGGATGTTCTCCTTGTCGTCGGCAATCGTGTTGGAGAGGCGATTGATCATTTCAATACACATCCCCAAGGTCACTCGGGGCATAATGACGCTGAAAATGCGAAAGGAGGCGCAGGCCACGTTCCGTACGGGACATTGGGTACCCCAATGTAGGGCCACGCTCCCCCAAAGCTGCTGCAGGCGTTTGGGCTCCAATTCCTCTGATCCAAAGACTTCGACCAGCTGTTTGACGAAGCGAGACAGGTCGGCAAACGGTAGACCATGGTCCCGTTTGACCCGTTCGGCGGCACTGAGCTGGGCGAGAAGGTCGTCCACGGTTTCCAGGGGCTCGTGTTTATCCAGCACCATGTACCGGATAAAATTGGCCAACATCATTGAAATGAGGGGCGAGACGCGGGGGTAGCTGTAGTCAACGTGCACGGCTAGAACATGGAGTAGGAGGGGAAGGTACGGTTTAAGCAACCAACCGATCTCACTGGGTAATTCAACAAGAAGGATCAGGGCAATCTGGCTGGGGGAAAACATGGGGCCTTCCTCGTAGGTGGGGAAATGATCGTCGAAAATCCGCTGGGCCTGGCACTGCTGGGGCCGGTCCGGACCGGGCCGGATATTCTCCACCGAATTGATGAGAGTATCGCTGTATTCGGCCTGGAGATTAGGGATCATGTGCTGCGGGGTAATGTACCCGACAATGGTGTGGACCAAGTGGGTATTGATGGATGTGCGGGCCAAAAACATGACGACCTTCTTCACGTACTCCAGCAGGGTCGGATTACGTTTACGTAGGCCCAGGTTCACCAAGAACCCCACAATCAGGTCACAGTTACTTGAATTGTCCTTGAAGACCAGGGCTGACCACAGCTGTTCCAGCTCACCTAAATGTTTCTTACTCAGACTCAAGGTCAGGTAGAACAAATGAAGCAGGTGACAATGGCCCGGTTCCATAATTTCCCCAGCGTCAAGGTCTAAGATCAGATCAATATTACAGAACCAGGGCCGGAGAAACCGTAGCATTTCCCGCTGACATTGTTCGCTCACCAATTCGAGGTGGGTGAACACTTCCGTGATGATATCCGAAGTAAGTCGGGCGTGCCGTTCCGAAAGGGTGGCCGATAGCCCCACCTGGGCATGCCGGTACAAGGTGGCCAGGGGACTAAATGCAGCCGATTCGAATAATTCGTAACAGCGGTCTTTAAAAAACCGACGTTCGATGGCCTGGATCAACCGAAAGGCGGCGTGCCGAATATTCGGATTGGGATCTCCCATTTTCAGCAAAGCCAGGGGAATCAATTTATGCGGCTGGTAGGGGTACTCTTGGTCGCTCGCGATAATTTTCTTTAGGACGAAAAAGTAGCCGTGGGTGCAGCGGTGGTTGGGGTCCCCGCTGTAGCATAGTTTGATGATTTCATGGAGAACAATCAGGTGGTTCTGATTGAACTCGAGCAACCATTCGAGTGAATTGCGGGCCACGCTGTGGACCCGACGGTCAGGGCTGGCGAAGATGGATTCGATCCACTGGAAGAGTTGGATGAGATTGAAGGAGTGGGCGGGCTTGGTGGGGGTGGGGATTCGGAATACTGGGCCTCGGCATAAGGTCGACATAGCCTGAAGGGCTGCGGCTTCCAACGCGGTTCGTTCTTCCTCCATAATTGACGCCATAGTCCCCCGTTCCAATACATCGTGGTATTTTTCCAATACGTGTCCAATCATGGCCGCCTCCCGTTCCCGGGTACGTTCACTGTACTGGCCAAACCCACACCACTGCTCGAACATCCGGAACAAGGATATTCGGGTCTTGAAGGAAAAAATGCTAGTGGGATCCTTAAGTTGGGACATGTAGTAGAACAGGACGTCGACCAGCCCGCAGAACTGGATGCGAAGGTGCTGGTATTCCCAGGTGGACTGGACGCCTGTATCGCTTAAGAAATTTTTAATTTCCTTCACGAAGTTGACCATAGCATGGAGGTGCTCGCTGTTGGCCAAGAAGTGGTTGAACTTCAGGTACCGGGCAGTCAGTCGGAATAGCTGGACGAGGGAGGCCCGGGAGCGGTCCATTTTGCGGTCCCGTTTCATGCCCGAGTAGCTCTTGTGGAAGGATTTCAGAATCGTCACCTCATAGAGCGAATTGATGGTGGGCTTAAGGGTCTCCACCAGTTTAATGTAGGAGGCCTCGTTGATGCTACCCAAACCCCGAATCACCGAGTAGCGCACCACGGGATTCTCGCAGGTGAAGAAGGGAATGGTGAGTTTAACCAGGTCGCCCACGGTTAGGATTTGGGTCATGTTTTTGGCTAGGGACCGATTGAAAGTATGGGACCGGTTGACTACGTCGTGTTCCAAATTGGGCATCAATGTGGCACTGATGAACTCGAGGTAAAACCGCCACTGCTCGATGAGGTCAGCATCGAACCCACTAGCCTTGACCATGAACCGGTTGGGTATAAAGCCAATGACGGGTACTTTCGACGGGATTTCCGAATAATGAACCACCAGGCTAAACATCTGGTGGAAATGGCGACATACAATATCGCGGGCCAGAATAACCGTGGGCGGGGCCACTACATAGGCTTTTTGGACAAGCGTCGAAAAGTGTTCCTCCCAGAAGACCCGGTAAACGGGGTTGGGGCTACAGGCCAGGTCAAACACGGGAATGCTTTGTCCATTGCCGTTCGATGCAGCGGATGCTGTGCCAAGAGTAGCGCCCGTGGTGGGAACGCCCATTGGGCGCACATTCACGGATGGTGTGCTAGTGGAAGGCCCCGCCCCGAAATACGGGTCGGGTTTACTGGCGATTGAGGAAGACGGGTCACGGCTAGTAGTCCCCACAATAGGATCAACCAGAGGCTGTCCCTCCGAGGGAGATAACGGGTTGCCCGCCGTGGACCAGGTCGGTCCCCCATCACTATTCACACTACTGATGCTACTAGAGGGACCGTGGTGGGAGTAGTTGCCAGGCTCCCGGGTCGGATCAATCGTCGGATGTCGGAAGGTCTGGTATACACTGTCCCGCAGGTCACCCAAAGGAACCGTCGACGTTACGAGTTCAGTGTAAATGAATTTCCGCGAGTAGATCATTTGGTTGTGCTGTTTAGCCTTGACCTTGTCCGTTGGGGCCATGGGGATAGGATGGTCGTCCGATAGGTGGGGCATGAGAACCTCCCCGATACGGGCAATGGTACGCAGAATGGCCACGGCAATAGTGCGAACCCGGGAAGACCGGTGGCAAAGGTAAAAGAGTCCGAAGCCTTCGATATCGTCAATAAGGCTAATGATGGCCCGGTGGTCCGTCTGCCACAGATCCGCTGCGCTATCCAGCTGGCCCTGACGGTCGAGCCGCTCGATATCATTCAAAAATATCTGAATAATATCCAAGTATAAATCCAGCAGCCCTCCCGTACGAACCCGGGCCGTCGTAGAGGTGCTGCCTCCTTGAATTGTGGAGGAGGTGGGAGTGGACAACCCTGCCGAAGTGGGAGTTGGGGCAGTCGTGCCCAGTGTATTCAGACCAGCAGCAGTGGAAGTTGCTCCGGGAGAGGCTTGATGAAAAGGGCCGTGGAAGGTGGGGGTACGCCCCGGAATATCACTGCCGGCGTGATTGGACACGAGTTGGTGGTAGATATCCGAATTATATATGGTGGCCGTACTTGTGAACTCTCGGCGAGGGGAGGCGGGCACAGCCGCGGGGGGGCGCCCCTCCTTCTGGTGGGGGTCCTGAATATACACGTGGTGAGTCAATATCTCGTCCACCCGGTCGTCCACCAGAATCAGAACCTGGGACATGAAGGCCAGGATAGAGTACGAACTGGTCCGGTCTGTTAGGCGCACCAATGCGCCGGCAGCGGCCCGCGCCACCTTTAGATCAATGTGAAGAAGGTAGTTGCAAAGCATTTCACATAGTTTCTGGGGCAGGATTTGGGAGGGGGTCAAATCCGGGGTTGTGTCAATCAAGGTGGCGAGCAGGTCATAGAAGGGCTGTTTATCCTTGGGGTAGACCGTGCTAAACGTGTTGAAGTTTTGTTGGTATTGCTGCCCTTCGTTGGTCAATTCCTTGGCGCTGGTGATCATGCCCGCAAAGGCAGTAGTAGGAAGCGACGCCGAGGTCATTCCATTATGGGCGAGAGTCGCCAGGGGGTGAAAGGATGTGGCCAAAGAAGCCATGCTATGGTTATTTGTAGGTAATAGAGAAGTAGGCACTCCAGAGACGGTATGGGTTCCGGTCCCGAAACCCCCCGCCTTGGTGGGTGACGTAGCGGAGTTGATATTGAGGGACGGGGCCGTTTCCGAATCGTCAGGGTCCGCCACGGGGTTACCCTGGTTAGGTGGATGGAAAGTGACATAGCGCTTCTTCGTGACCTGGTCCGTTCCGTAGGTGGCGTCCAGGAGCTCAAAGTACTGGGACTGGGCAATTTGCACCTTGTCAGTTAGCTGAAACAGAAAGTCGGCCCAGGGCAATGCAGGGACGCTTAATTCGGCCTTAAGACGGGGGTATATGGGTAGAGTAAATGCTTCTTGACAGGAGGCCAGCAGGTCCCGGACGTCGGGAAAAATGGGTCGCTCCTCGTTGAGATCGTCAGACTGGACGTAGAGCAGCAGAGCCCGCAGACCGATGATCATGCGCTCCGGCTGCAAATACTCGGTGGCACTAGGAATCGGGTTGGTATCATCGATATGTATTAGGAATGAGATGACGTTTTTGACGGTCCACTCCAAGTTGTACCGGAGCATGCAGAATACGATATAGGTGTAGTACTCCAAGGGCATATCGGACAGGTTAGTGGGGCGCTTACGGGTACCAAACATTTGCTTGACCAGTGACTCCAGTTGTTTGTGGGCCTCTTTACCTGGAACCCGGTACCGGTACAGGTAGGCCCATACTAACCGACAGAGGCAGCCCAGTGTCACCGCACGTAAGCCGCGGTCCTTGATCTTGATAAAGGCTTGCTCTAAGAACCAGGGCATTTTGGCTAAAAAAACCTCCTTACGACACGCACACAGGACCGCTGTCATGAACGGGTAGGCCACCGGGAGGTAGCGGGGCTTACTGGCCATTTTGATGGCCCGGGAAAGTAGTAAATCCATACTCTTTGCCCAATCGGGGAAGTTCACTTCAGCGTCCGCCACGGCACCAATCGGTAAGAGCAGCTGGGTGAATACTTCGCTGTAGGCGTACCGGATGCGCACACCATGGGCCCCCTGGACAAAGAATTTCGTGCAACTGAGCAAAAACTGGGCGGTTTCTTCCAAAATGTCGACTGGATAAATCTGTTGGGATTTACAAAATAGGATAGGGAGTAGGCGGGGAGGTGGGTATAATGGTATACAAAAGCATATGATATAAATAAAAAGAACATGCTTCCAAAAGCAGAGCATTTAACAAACCCCTGGACAAAGTAGGGGGCCCGGTCTTCCAATTACGAGGTGGCATGGAAGGGAAGAGGGAGGGCCACGGGATAGCCCAAGCAATTGCCCGATATGAATGCGCGCTTACCTTTAACCGCAGATAGCGCATTCCCCGGATAATAATCTCGACTTGGGGCTCGTTGGGGATAGGCCCAGGGGGGACCTTTTCTAACTCAGCAATGAACCGGTCACTCATGGTGGCTAACCGAACTCCGCTAATGGAACCAATAAGTCGGGCGTACATGTCGGAGATAATTTGACGGTTGCGGCACCGGTTGAGCGATTCGACATCCGCGTTCTTGAGTTGAGCAAATGTGATCTCCTCCATCTTATTGCCCAATTCGTTCGAAATATCCTCGGAGCCAATTTCCTCGAACACGGTTATTAAAGCCTGGCACAAGATATAGACGGCTGCCAATTCCCGCCGTTCCTCCCGGGACTCGGCGGTAAAAGCCCGGGCACTGGTCGGCTCGGGGGTTAGGTTCATCCCTGGGGTATAACTGCTGGTAGAGAGCCGGCGCGGATAGTCGGGGGACGTCATGTCGGGACTGAAAAATGAGTAGGACGCGCGTACACTTAGGTCATTATGGGGTAATGAATCGGCGGGGTCAGCGGCGGCCATGGTCTCTTTCCGCCATTGAAGTAAGGTTTCAATCACTTCATTGGCACAGCTCTTGGCGATGACAGCCATGGTTCGCATGACCCCACCCAGCCGGCCGGTGGGGCCCGAGCCGAGGGCGGATATGAGGTCCGGCTTGGTCTTGGTCTGACTGTCGGTGAATTGTTTTATCTGCGCATCAGCATAGTAACTGAAATTGCGGTGAAGGTTGCCGATGATGTATTGTTTGGAATCAGCCGGAACCGTAAGCGCTGAAAACGGCATATAAAGAGCGCCGAGGGCGGCGAAAAGAAAGAAGTAAGGGACTGGTAAGGGTGTTGTAATGAAATATAAATATGAAAAATATGACCAGTAGTGAGTCGGAGGACTAATAACCAGGCCGAGGGAAACAGGTTTGTCGAAGCGAAAACGATGGAATGGACTGAGATGGAGAAAGGGGAGTGTGGATTAGTGGACACGATAGGGAGGGTTGGCGACGTGTGGTGGTGCCAAAGAGTAGGAGGAGGGTGGATTGACTAAGTATAAGACACGAAGAGGGAAAGGGATTTCCTAATGGGAACTACGCTTGACTAAGGAAAGAAGTATGGGAATCCTGTAACTTTGTGAACGTGTGTAGTGTAGCACCGAAGGCCTCGACTTCCGGAATATGCTAATATATAATACTTTGACTATAAAACGAGGGTATAGCTGTCGCTTTGGCTAGGTCCTTGCAACAGTAGCTCAGACTTTATTGGGCCCTGGTTTCCTAATAAGGCTTACGTCTGCCGAGGCCTTTTCCCAGCTGCATAGACAGTCCAACAACCATAGAGAGCGGAATAACGGGCCAGTGGACGCTTTACCAGCCAAACTATAGTGTGGTGGTATTATACCTTGGGAGAGTGGATTCGTGTCAACCAACTCCCCTCATTCTTTTTCGTTTGTTACTCCACTTTTCTAAATTTAGTGCTGCTCTTTTCACGCGTTTTACTGCCCGCTTCTCCTTTTAAACTCGTCCCCATGGACCCAACTACACCATCCGAAACGGCCGCTTTGCCCTTGAATCCGGTTATTCCTCCGCGGAACATTCGCGATGCGTTGCCCTACCTTCCCATGCCCTCGCTAACCCCCGTGGTTTCCGGTACGTACACGGACAGTAACCATCGGCGCCATTCACCCGGTGGCAGCGCATTGTACGAGCCTCGCACACTGTATCCTATAGTCCCGCTTATTTAGTTCCTTGCCTACACCATTCGGCCCGGTCCATCTTATAATTAACCCATTCGTCACCAATGCAATGCATATACTTTAACTTCTCTGTAGTGATGGGAGGCATTGAGGCACCCAGGGTTAAGCTGCGCGATCTAGTGGACTATGACTTATCGTTCGACCAGCACACGGTAACTCAGCCGACCCTCCATACCACTGAGTCGCCCTATCTACAGGCCCTAATCGACCAAATCGACCACAGCCTGGCTCGAATGTAAGTAGTCCACAGTCGTTGGCTAAACCTATAACCTACCGGCTACTTAGAATACCCGTTGTTCCACGGCTGGGTCGGTGTCATGGGCGTAAATTAGGATGGGCTTTAGAAGACCGCATACAACCGCAAAGGGTTCCGCAGTAAGCAATCGCCATCGCACAGGTTCAAGAGCTATCCAATTATTTAATTGGATACTTTGAACCCAATTCAACCTCAGCTCTTCCGCTGCGCCGACCCTCTGCCTCCCATGGGCATCTTGCCCATCCCATCTCCAGTATACTTAACTGGGTCTAACTCACTACCCCCTTCTTTCCTTCGTTAATTTGCAACAAATCTGTTTCTAAATTTCCCATGCACTTTCCAACGGCCGTGTCAATTAGCCAATTGCATATACGGAGTGTTCCTGGCATTTCAGAACCCGTTCCAGGGCTTCGCTTATCCATGCCCCAGCATACGGGTGTAGCTAACGATATTCTAACGAAGTGCCGCCGAGTTAATATGCCCCCACCGGGCCCCGTATATCCACTGGCTAGTCCCCATGCCCTGCGCCGTCAACTGGAGAATTATCGCAACTCAGTGTTTACACGCCATGGGATCCCCGACCCTACTAAAGTCACCAAACCGCCTAAAATAACCGCCCCCGTCCCTGCTGAACCCACACCAGAATCCTCGCGGAACGCTAGCTCATTATCACCTGGTGTCCATGTTATAATTGAGGCACCCACTCAAGCCATGCTCGAAACTGCCAAAGTCGAACCACCAACTACTGTCCCGATATCGAATGTACCAGAGGCCGCATTCCAAACCCTGGACAGCTTCATAACTGAGATTTTCAGTGCCGAAGATACCCTTGCCCAGGAAACCACCTCTCTAGCCGGCCCTACTACCGGTTCGTCCATGTCCAATAAAATGTTTCGCGTCGAATCTGGGGACTCCATGTGGACCCCTACCCTTCGTCAAGAGGTCCTCCGCCGCCTCCGCCGCGGAATCGCTAAAGCGGCCCAATATCAACAGCTGGTCCGCTTCTCGACCGGTGATTTAGCGCGGTTACTCAAAATTCTGGAACAATCCATCCAGGAGGCCGACAAAATTGACTTGAAGGCCGTTTTTGGGGAGCAGCTGGACCGGGTACCTATAGACCAGGCGACCGACATGGAGCGGGAGGGCCAGCTCGAAGTAATGGAAGCCCTGGAGGTAGCGGCCCAAACAGTCGCCAACGGTATCGAGGCCTCTATGTGCGTCATGGCTGTGCTCACCGGCGGCCCTCTCAGCAAAAAGGTAAGCCGTCCTCGCTATTCAGTCCGGCCTATCATTTATTTGAATTTGCCCTATTATTACGTCAATACGACATTGGTGTCTCAACAGTACCAGTTTAATTGTTAGTCTAACGACGCATGTTTTTACTTTCCACTGAAACCTATCTCTATTATATTAAGCTATACAACGAGGACCTAATCGTTACCATTCTAGCCGTGATCAAAAAGCAGCTAAACGACTTTGTCTGTGTCCAATTCGAGCTAAAGGATAATGAAGACGACCGCCTAAACCAATTCCTGGCCCGTGATAGTAAGGTCCGCCGCCTTCTGTCTGGGCTGGTTCCCAGCCTCTCAGCCATTATGGAAAGCTGGATCGGACTTCTAGCCTGTCACGACTTTTCAGATTCGGTCGTCATTTCCTTAGGGTTCATCACCATCCCCATATTCTTCATCGACTTGAGCAAATCCCTCCGCCTCCTCACAACTAACAATTTGGCCGCGCTACGGCTCACCGCCCTGCATCTCCTGCGAGCCATTTTTGCCCAGTACCCGAGTCAACGCACCTGGATTCTCGAGGAAATCCTTTGTTCGTTGATCAAACTGCCCACAGCCAGCCGGAATTTACGCCAGTATAAATTGGTTGAAGGCAGGTCTATTCAGTTGGTAGCCGCCCTGGTTATGCAGTTGATCCAGAGCTGTGCCGAAATCCCCCTCACCACCCGGTCGTTTATCGAAAACGGGTCCCTCAAAGTCGCGGAACCCGACTCCGAAACCACTGCCACCACTCCGACGACTCTATCAGCCAACTCTCTCGAGATTAAACAAACTTACCAGGATGCCAAAGAGTACCTTCGCCACTTCAAAGGGGTGGTGGACGCGGCAGGGGCTTGTGCATCCTATGTAGTTAAGTTCCTGCTGGGACGATGCGCTAAAACCAAACACTCCAATGAGCTGGAGTACAAAGTCCTTTTGGAAAATTTAATGGACGATGTACTTACTGCGCTGGGGCACCCCGAGTGGCCCGTGGCCGAACTGATTCTCCGCGTCTTTGTCAAACACCTGATGTCGTACGCCGACGACAAGAAAGCCGACCATACCCTCAAGACCATCAGTATCGACTATCTCGGCACCATTGGGGCCCGAATTAAGAAATGGCATCCTCTGCAGGCCCTACCTCTCGAAATGGGGGATTCTAGTGGGAAGCGGTCGCCCCCTGCCCTATCCGCGGAAACCGTGGCCCTGTTTACCGAACCGGAACTCGACCTCATCCATTTAGCCACCCTTGAAATGCGCCAGATTCCCTTGGGCGATATCACCGGCGCCACTCCCATCGCGGCTATCCACCACCTGTGGGACGATCAGCAGGCTGTCCTGATCTACCTTCACCATAGCCTTCGGAGTAACCATGAGCTCCGCGAGGCCGCTTGCTTCCAACTGGCGGAGTGGGGATTCAGCGGCTTCAATGCATTGGTACGGTATGGTCACGGGGAGGCTCGTGATGAATTTGATGAATTGATGCCTGAAGTTCTGAAGCAACTCTTGAGCCGGGTTTGCCACTGGTATCAGCGTACCTCCCGCCACATTCAGCGGGGTACAGTGGACCCCATCACTAATTCATCGGCAGGAGCGGACGAACCCCTGGATATGGAGCGTAATTTAGCGAATGTTGCGGCCGAGATTCTGGCCTCTCGTCAGCCCCTTTACCAAAGCTTCGACGCTATTCTGGCCCGAATTCTAGCCGCCCTTGACCTGAATATTGTCGCTTTCCGTACAAAGGCCCTGAAGGCCCTGGGCCAGATTATCGGCGTCTACCCAGTTATTCTCAGCCAGGCCAATGTTAAGGCTGCTATTAACCAACGCCTACAGGATAGCTCCCCCGCCGTGCGTGATGCGGCCATTGAACTGGTTAGTCGCTATTTGTCCCACCGCCCCGACATCATTCAGCAGTACTACCGCCCAATTAGTGAACGCATCCTAGACATGGGTCTTAATGTTCGTAAACGGGTGATTCGGCTGCTTCGCGACATTTATAGTCAAATTCAGGACCAAGAGATGCAAATCGATATTGCCGACCGTATTATGCACCGTATCAATGATGAGGATAGTAACGTAAGCCAGTTGGCTTACAAAACTATCCAGGAATTATGGTTCAGCGACCTCAAGGCCGACGTCCAACGAGCTGCCCAATCGACATCCTCGGGAGGGACAAACTTGCCCGACCTGGGTTTCGGAAGTCCGAATGACGCCCTAGTCCCCAATGGGTCCCATTTAGGGGTTGGAGGGGGAATGCAGCCCGCCGCTACGGGGTTGATGAGTGATTCGAACTATCACTTGGGCACCGAAACCGCTGGGGGCACGTCCGACTTCGCCTCTCTTTCGGCCTCAGAACGGGCGGCTGTCGCAGCGCGCTACGAAATCATCTTAGGAGTAATACAAAAGCCGGTGGGGGGTTCTAACCAAAGCGAAGTCATGGGTGAAGTCATTCGGCAGTTGCTTGTGCGGGCGGATAAGACCGAACTGACTCCCCTACTGACCCTCTACTCGATTTATGTTGAAGCCCTTATGGACCACCTTCTTACCCTGGAAGAGGCCAACGATCACACCGAAATCCAGCGTTGCGTTCACCTCTTATACCTATTCAGCGTCGCCCGGCCCCAGCTATTTACCGAAGCCCATGTGATGGCTCTTCTGCCCTATCTCAAGGACAGCGCCAGTCCTAATGAGCAGCGGGTCTTGCAGTACGTTCTAATGGCTATCCAACAGGCCCTCCCTGAACTGGGACACCCCAGCCCCGACATGTTAGTACAAATCGAAAAGGAACTGCTGGCCATATTGACCAAAAGCCCTCAGCTGATTCTGAATGTGGCGGTACCCTGTCTGTGTCGTATCGTGACTAGCCAGACCAAGTCCTTCCATTTTCTTACTCGTATTTTAAGATCCTGCGTCGACAAACTTACCTCGGAGATTCGTGGGTTAAAGACCGGGAAGCCTCTGGCCGCCCCTAAATCGGTAATGCGCATGATGATTTTGCTGGGTCTTTTAGGGCGCTATTTCGATTTCGATGTCCATCGGGCGAAATACCCTGACAAATTCAAGGAGCTTCACTCCTATCCCGTTGGGCAAGTCAATGCCCGTATCTTCAACAGTATCATTTATTTTACCGGCCCGACTCTCGCCCGTCCGGTTCGGCTCGGTGCCTTACAAAGTATCGGGCAACTATTCCAGGCCCACCCTACCCTCATGCTTCAAACCGAGAGCCGCAAGCTCATGGACGCGGTGTTCAGTAGTGGAGATCCCGAGCTGTTGCTTCAGTTACTGAAGTGTTTCGCCGAGTATCTGGCCAACGAACAAATGAAGCTCGGCAACGAATCGGGGAAGGATGCGGGATTGGGCACTTTAACCACTTCCACCTCTGGCAATGGGAGCGGTGGTGGTGGTGGTAGTGCGGGGTCAACCAAGCGGGGGTCTAAAACGGTGGATTTATCTATTCTGATTGGAAATGCCCAGGAACTCGGCGAGGCTGGTGTGGGTAGTTCGTTAATGCAATGCTACCTGGACGACATTATCCAGTGTGTAATGCTCAAGTCACAACCCCTAAAAATTGTCGCAACGGACGTGATTGGGTGTATCATCACTCAGGGTCTAGCCCACCCTCTAAAGGTAGGAAATGTTATTACTTGTACACACATGTTTGACCCATTATGAAGCCAGCCATCTATTGGAACCAGCGAACAAATTACTGCCATACTACCAGCCATGGAAATGCGGAACCGGGGGGTTAGTTTTCCAATTTTACGACTTGGTACAATGTGTAGTAGACTGGTGACGATACACTATTTTTCAAATATAATCCGTATCTGACCATCCCACTTCAGAAATACCTTTCTTTTATGCCCAACCTCCCCCTACTAGTGCGTGCCAATTCTAGTAGCCCTTCAAACCGATTCCCACTTGGGACTGCGTGATAAAGCCACCAAATTGCATAACCAACTCAATGGCAAATTCTCCTCGTTTATCCATTCCCGCACTCTCGATGGGGTTCGCAAGGCCTTCGAATACCAAACTGCGCTCAAAAGCGGGAGCGGTGCGCCCGTGGCTGGTTATACGCTGGACCATAAGGAGAATCGCCCCCGGGCCCTGGTGGACACTTACTACGGGATTCTACGGGAGAAAAAGAATCGGCGCAACGATTTTTTACATGGACTGGTGAAGACGTTTGATATGGATCTGCACCATCACATGAATCACGCGACCAATACGGGGGAGATCGACATCGCCTTTTGTAAATTTCTGGCGGAAACGTTGTTTGCCCTGGACTATAAATTGATCGAAGAGGCGCTCTATGTTATTTATTGTATCCAGCGGCTGTTGGCAGTGACTGGGCTACATATTCAACATCAGTTTAGCCAGGGGTTTGCGGAGTTGTCCAAAGGTAGGCGCCTATTACCAAACTTGAAAATGATATTCCACTGATTTTACCGCGTAATTCATAATGTATAGGGGCCGTGGCATGTAACGCGTGTCCTTTCACCTTTTAATTCACATGATTATTAATATCGACATTCCATTACATGCATGTTTTGGCAATGTAATATCTGTACACACCTTGACATCATTTAGAATCCCAAATTGCCTTAGCTAAAATATCGATTTGTGTGGGCATGCTAGTCCTATTGAAGGATCATCTCAAGCTAACCTATTCGCTCACCGAGTCCCGCTGTCAGCAATTCAGCCCATCCGACACGGGTATGCTTAAGGACAAGTACTTGACGCGGCATCAGGCGGGCCCACTTATTTTTAAATGGGATAAGTTACCCTACGTCAATAAGGAGATTGTCACCGATCACGATCTGCAAGTCCAGCGCCTAACGGTAAGTACCAGCTATGTTTCCCTAATGAACCCATATTTATTTTTTCTATTCAGCTGCATTCCTAAATGTTGAGGTGTACTAATACTTTACCTGGCTCTCGCTTGATTTTGGCCTATCCAGTACTGCTCACTGGTAGGGGATATTGAAGACTCGCCCTCCACTGCATCCGCCGTGGACATTTCGCCCGCCAAAGCAGCTGACCACACAGTTGAGTTCACCAAACCCTCGCCCTGTAGAGAAAATGACTCCTCCGGTCCTGAAAACCCTGCGGCAGCCCCGTTCCAGCACCATTTCGAGTTGACGATTGAATCCACAGTCGGGACCCAAGGAGACACGGCGGAATATCCGGTGCCTACTCATGCAACACCTACCTTCCGCAGCATTGCCAGCAAAGCCAACGCAGCGCGAATGTCCAATAACCAGCCCACATTTTCGGTATTCAATAGTGCTACTGTGTACCAAGGGGTGGTTGAATCCTCAACTCCTGGTGCCAAGCGGTCCCACCCAACCGATGCCCGCGGAAGTATAGAAACCCCCACTCCACCGGGTACCCACACCCAGCACTATTCCAGCCCCTCCAACTCAGACTACACTAAACGCCCACGATACGAAGACGACTAACTCTCCTATTACTGACGAACTGGCTAAAGATAACCCGTTATTTCGTAATAATTTTCAATTAGATCCGAGTGCTTTTATTGTGTACATCTAATGAAACGTATGCTATAGTCATAATTACTTCTTCCGAATATAAGCGGGTGGGTTTTTTTGGAGAAGGAGAGGTAGTCAACGAGCAGCAGCAAGAATTTATGTGGTGGATGAGGGGAATATCGGGTGTGCATCTTGGATGGACTTCACTCAAAATGCAAGTTAATGCCAAATAGGGTTTTGTGACGGTGAATAGCTGCAGTAATCGAGAACCGAATGCATCCGCCCCTCCATAGATTATCACGTGACTAATCTAAATCGTCGTCGCAATCCAAGGGGAGAGATAATGAGTCAAATACAAAGCTTGGAAGGCTCATGATCCGAAATTGGAGCCCTTCTTAGCTTATCGGAAAGTGATTTGATGGTTTATTAGTGAATTATCGGCCAATGGCCGCTACGCAACACCCAACACTTGTTTCCCCCTGCTGCCCATATCTTTTTATACGGTGGCCTTTTTTTTCATGCATCGGCAGGACAAGCTAAATAGGCCGGTCCTTGCCAACGGTGGCTCCGGGTTAAGTCGGGATAATTGGCGATTTTCATGACTATACCAGTCCGGTGGCACATTCGACCTATTCGGGTGTATCTTCTTTCTTTTATATTATATTATATTATTATTTTTAGTCCAATACTTGCGTTTACCACTATTGAATAAAAGCCATGTCCCAAGCTACCGCTGAAGCTAAAGGTACGTTCCCCAGTATGTACAATTTTTTTTTGGCGCGAACCCAGCGAATGGAAATTCCATACCCTTCGAGAGGAATTGTCGTGCATCCCTATTACCCCGGTGCACTCCCGCTTCGTACCCTACCCTACTGGGTATGTATTCAAAAGCGGTCCTTTTGACTAATTCCGTGTCCTTCCTCCCTGCCCAAATTTACCTATCCCATTTCCCGTTCACGCAGTCGCCCAGCCGTCGACCATCTACTACGTAGATGAGGTCAATGGCAACGATGCCCAGGGCACTGGTACCGAGACCGCCCCCTTCCAATCCGCCGGCCGGGCCTTCGACCTGTGCAAAGACCTGTCAGCCCTGCAGCTGTACACCGCCCAGGCCGCTAAGCCCGAAGCCCCCAAATTCGCCCCCATCTCCGGCGCCGCCTTCAAGAAGGCCAAGAAGCGCCACGACGAGACCCAGAAGAAGCTCAAGAAGCAGGCCGATCAACAAAAGGTTGAGGCCGAACGGGCCGCCCAGCGGGCCCTGGAGGAACAAAAGCGCCTGGATGCGGCCAAAGCCATCGTGCTCCAAGAAGATCCCCAACTCCCCGCGGCCCAGAAAATCAAGCTCCACCAGGCCGTGGCGTCCCGCGACCGCCGGGTGAAGGTTTCCGGCTGGGTGCATCGGCTGCGGACGCAGGGTAAGGACATGCGGTTCCTGGTCCTCCGCGACGGCTCGGGCTTTTTGCAGTGCGTGATGACTAACGAGCTGTGCCATACCTACGACGCCATTACCTTGACCCTGGAATCCACCGTCACGGTGTACGGTGTGATTAAGGAAGTGCCCGAGGGCAAATCCGCCCCCGATAACCACGAAATGGTGGTCGACTACTGGGAACTGATCCACCGTGCCCCCGGTGGTGACGATGCCTTTGCCTCGCAGTTGAACGAGGAAAGCGATCCCTTCGTTCTACTCAACAACCGGCACTTGGTGCTGCGTGGCGAGACCGCCTCCTCCGTACTTAAACTGCGGGCCGCCGTTATTCGGGCTTTCCGTGATCATTTCGATGGCCAAAGCTACACTGAGGTTACCCCACCCTGCATGGTGCAGACCCAAGTGGAAGGGGGCAGCACTCTGTTCAACCTCAACTACTACGGTGAGAACGCCTACCTTACCCAGTCTTCCCAGCTGTACCTCGAAACCGTGCTGCCCTCGCTCGGTGACGTCTACTGTATTGCCGAATCGTACCGTGCCGAGAAATCCCACACCCGCCGCCACTTGTCCGAATACACCCATCTGGAAATCGAGAGCGCTTTTATTACCTTTAACGACCTTTTGGACATCATCGAGAACATGGTCTGCGACGTCGTTGACCGTATCCAGCGCGATCCCCGGTCCAACGCCCTGTTGAAGCAACTCAACCCCACTTTCCAGGCCCCCCAACGTCCCTTCATGCGCATGGACTACAAGGACGCCATCGCCTGGCTCCAGGAACGCGGCGTGAAGAAGGAAGACGGTACGGAATTCGAGTTCGGCGATGACATCCCCGAAGCCCCCGAACGCCACATGACCGACTCCATCGGCCGTCCCATCCTCCTCTGCCGCTTCCCGGCCGAAATCAAAAGTTTCTACATGAAGCGGTGCTCCGATGATAACCGCGTCACCGAGTCCGTGGACGTCCTGATGCCCGGTGTCGGTGAAATCGTGGGTGGTTCTATGCGTATCTCCGACATGGAGGAACTGCTGGCCGGCTACCGTCGGGAAGGTATCGACCCTGCCCCCTACTACTGGTTCACCGATCAGCGCAAGTACGGTACTTCCGAACACGGCGGCTTCGGTCTGGGCGTGGAGCGCTTCTTGGCCTGGATGGCCGATCGGAAGACCGTGCGTGACTGCTCGCTGTTCCCCCGCTTCATGGGCCGCTGTGCTCCTTAAACGGACAAGACATGAATAACCAAAGGCAAATCGGGACCCAATGCGCGACATGTTGTGGTGCACAGGTTATTGCGGGTGAAATGTGAAAGCCGGCCTTCGCCCGTCTCGGTGACTTTGGTCACACTCGTTAAATCCGCCTCAACTTATTTTTTGCCGCAGTTTCTCATACAGTTTTGTCAAAAATAGTTTATTTCGGTTCCCCCTAGTCTCCTAACAGGCCTGACTGCCCAGGCCGTACTAAGTAGTATGATCATCGAATCACTCTTATTTGGCTACCCACGAATTTTCGAGTACCAGATCCTATAACCAAATTGCATCGTTATAAATCGCCCTTATTCTGACTAAACAAATATTAATGGGGCACACAGCATACTATCTTCGCCCGGATATTATGCCGATATGGCGTTTGAATCAATCAAAAATAATTAACCAGTCACGAAATTATTCACGACCATCTTGCGTATGGTTGTTAATCTCATCCTTAACCATGGTCAACCAAAAGGCACCCGGTGTCTTTGGTGACCATACTCTAAGTCCAGACAGCACCAAAAATACGCAGTCTAATCTTTGCCAGAATTGCATATGTTGGATAGATTAAATGCTCAATGCCTTTTTATTCCAAACTTCAGCTTTAACTGTTGCATTATATCGATTCCAATATCTCTACTGCCAACCATATTTACGGCTAACCGATCACAATTTGTCCAGCCAGGTCTATAGCCTAGCTGTCCAACTGGTTAAATACGATTATTCTATCACAAGTTTAATACGTACCGGGCAAGTTACTGCCCTGTTATTAGCTTTAAATCGGCCCTTTTTATGACGGGTTTCAATGTCGCAGTGGCCCAATCCAAAGACTTGCGGCTGGATAGGTCGCGTAATACGTTACCATATAGGGTTTAAAATGGAATGCTAACCACTTACTTGCGAGTCTATGGGCAAACTTGGGTCAAACAGAGTTGTTATCAATAGGTAATACTGGTTAGTTTATATAGGGCAATAGTGTTACGTAGAAGAGCAGAGGCGGCTAACTAATAGAGGCAAGGGTACAAGTATGGGGGAATGTGCAGTGATGCGCACCTACTTGTCAGCAACTGGGTTGATTATATATGAGGGTTTATTGGGTAAACCGGGGGTAAGAATAAGCTAAGGAACTAACAGGTAATAATAGGGTCCTATTACAGTAGCTCCAAAAAGTGTATCAATGTTTTCCACTTTTAGGTTTAAAGAGAGATTACGCGGGATCTTATAATAATAGAAATAAATAGTTACTACCAGGTGAAAGCCCTACTTTTCTAGTTTATATGTGCAAAACGACAAGTCTGTATTTTCTTTGGTGACAAGGTATAGCTGTTCTTAATTGACTCGCACGTTGATACACTTTTCGGAGCCATTGTAAGTCAACTATCAATTTCATTGATGTTAGGCAAATTACCTGTCATTGAAGAATTAGGTGTTGCGCACATTTGGGCGGACTGTCCAGGGGAGTCAATATCTAAATTAATTCAAAAGGAAAACCTTATATTAGCTAGTTTTCTAACCTAAAAGGGTGTGCTATAGCAAATTGCCAAATACTATGGTGAAGTTGACCTTACAGACAATAAATATACTCCTAATGATAAAATATAAAAATTAATTTATTGAAAATGCCGTGTTGAACGGCCAAACCAAAGGAATCGAAAAACTATCGGGAAACTTTAGGGTGTACTGGAATATAATTACATACTATCAGAAATGGCATATATATATATATA